>JBBMKA010029014.1:0-25101 GCA_037833695.1 Sechiopsis laciniata
GCTACTCATATTAATACTTGAAGTAATAGCAAATACGAAAATAGAGTAATCACTCATCAAATAAACTTGTAGAATTGCGGAATCAAATTAATCAACAGTTCAAATTAATGCAGAATTCAAAAACAAAGATTAGAAAGCATAGAGAAGAAAAATCTTGATGCGATCCGCGAAATGAAGATTGCTCCAGATCCAAATCTACTCTTCTGCTTCAAAATGCTACTCCAATAGAAAATACTCCAAATCTTTATTGAATCATCTATGATCTACAATGTAGCTTGAACGAAATTAATCGCACATAAGAAAAACCCAAAAACAATTACTCTCTAATCTACTGCTCTCTAATTGAAAATTCTAAAAACTAAAAAATGCTCTCGAAACGAAAATCTAGAATTCAAAAAAAAATGAAAAAGCTCTCTCAATTCAAATATGCTCTAGCTTAAATACTCCTCTCAATTGCTCCTGCCTAAACAATTCAACAGCCCAGATTAGATGCTCCTGCATAGTAATTAACGCTCTTCCTTGATGCTTGACACGTGCCCTTTTCAAAATAGTCACGCCATTTTCATTGTCTTTCAACTCAGCTCCAGATTTTTGCTTCAGCTAATTAGCAATTTGTGTATCTTGCAAGGTGTAGCAATTAACGATAATCAGGCTTTTGAACTTATCAACCTAATTAATCACACATTCATGCCCAAATGCTACCAAATCCCTTAAAAACTTGTTCCACACAGAAAACTACTAGAATAGTGCTATCGCTAACCATATTTTCTCTCAAATCAGATTAG
This sequence comes from Sechiopsis laciniata, assembly GCA_037833695.1. Classification (NCBI taxonomy): domain Eukaryota; kingdom Viridiplantae; phylum Streptophyta; class Magnoliopsida; order Cucurbitales; family Cucurbitaceae; genus Sechiopsis; species Sechiopsis laciniata. Next base: position 786 of record JBBMKA010029014.1, read on the forward strand.
TAATTCGAAGAATTTATCCAAAATGCTCTCATTAATCACCTCTTGACGTGTCACGCAAGTAAGTAGAGCCACTTGAATGGCAGAAAAGAGACCTGAAGTGTGGTGAGACTTACCATAGGGTCAATAGACTGCACTCAGGGACTTGGCATAGGTTAGAAACTGGTCGTCCATACGTGTAACCTAGACGGGTGAATTAGGATGCGTAGGGAGCAGTAGTGGAAATCTGGCATAGGCTGGTTGTTCCCTATTTCCATAGTCGGAGTGGGAACTCACTAGGCAGTGAGCAGCCAAATTTTCTGTATATACCTCTTTTGACTCAGATAAAGTTTTCTCGCTTTCTTGTCTTTAACAATTTCCATATGCAGAATTTTCTTTACTGCACCCAAGTCTTTTATATCAAACTCGTCACTGAGCTCTATCTTGACTTGTCTAAGTGAGCGTCGCGCTAGTGGGTTGGATCGCTTTTGGCTTGGCACTGTGTGTGGGACTCGATGTGTTCAGGTTAGCCCCACCGTGTCAGAGGGACCTAGGATATCCTGGGCGACTTTAGTGGTATAACCCTTTCATCTAGACACTCTGCCTTATCTAGAAGAGTCCGAGTAGTGGCCTCTTGGGTCTCAAAGCATCGGCTACTAAGACTCCTCTACGGGTACTATCAATGACCATCAGGCTTAGCAACGTGACTGTCTGGGGAGCTAGGATGCGTTCCCTTTTCTTTGTGCTTGTTATTTGAAGACTTATTGATTATGCTTGACTTGTTCTATATGCTGTGTGCATCCCGTGTGAGATTTCTTACTGAGTTTTCATGAAAACACACACTTCATTTTATGTTGGGCTGTGGATTCAAACCATAGCTTGTAGGTGAGCACTAGGATGGATGACTGAGGCAGTTGAGGATAGAGTTGGGGGACGAGTCTGTTGCGTCAAGTCTCTTATTGTCTTTTCATATATGGTTTTTTGCCCTCTCTTCTAGTAGCTGCCCTTCCTCCAAGACTTGAATCAGCAAGAGCTTTTCTATACTGTGCTGCCTTTGGCCTTTCCCTACATTACGAATCTACATTTGTGATTTGAGTCTCTGTTTCTAGAGCAGTCGATTCTATTAATTGTTGTAGCTTTTGCATGTTTCTATATTCAATATCATTACAAACAATTTTTCCATCACTATTAACTCTCATAACTCTGGACAAAGTGAAATCAACATCAAATCCCTTAGGAGAATGACTTTTAAGAGATTAAAACTTGCTACAACAATGACTGTGTACACTGACACATACATACTCAAGAATTAAAGATTGAATCGAAGACGTTGCTAAAGGATTTCTTGAGTAGAATCAGGATTGATCAATCAATAGCCCTATCACAATAGTTGGTCTATAAGACTCATGGCCATACAACTTCATAATCGTTTTGGATTTTCATCTACCAAAACCTTTTCTTACTAATTCCTTAATTAAAGACCCACTAACAACATTTAAACACCCACTAACAATATTTAAACACATAAAAAAAAACATTAAAGTTTATATTCAACATGTTTGAGTAATAAGAGGCAATACTTTTTCCTTTTGAATAGATTTCTTATTCTTCTTAGCATATGTATGCATGACCAGAGGTCTAACATGTTGAAAAATTACTTGATCTTTAATCTTAAACATATACCACTTGATATCGATGCAGCGAAATTAAACTAGATTCTAATTATGGCAATAGCAAATATAAATAAATGGAGTAAAGAGAAAAAGCAATAACACAAAAATCTTATGCGGTTCAGACAATGCCTACATCCACGGGTGAAGACGACAAGAATATTCCACTAGAGTTCCAAAGACGGTACAAACGTGCACACTCAAGCACTCACAAAATTTCCAATACACCCAATATTTTGAACTCACCAAAATTAATTTCTAAATGCAATTAGAAATTAATATAAAAGAATTTAGAAAAGAATTTATAAAATTCTTAATTCTTGCTATGTATTTCAAAAGAAATGTTAAAGGCATATATATAACAAGTGGGGGGCCATTAATTTGAAATACTCCCGATGTAGGATAATTTAGCAGTAGAAAAAATCTCCACTTTGATGCTAAATGATCCAAACACCAAATGAAAATTTCAGTCGTCTTCCCCAACTTTAAGTAGTTTAGAAATTGCAAACACCAATCAAACTCAAGCAATGATTGAATTTGTTTAGTGGAAGAGATTTAGTCATTATATCAGCTGGATTGTCGTTCATATTAATTTTTCTCACAACAATATCACCACGAGCAATGACCTCATGTACAAAATGGCATCTGATATCAATGTGTTTTGTCTTCTCATGAAACATCTGATCTTTTGTAAGGAAGTTAACACTCTGATTGTCACACTGTCACAAATGACGATAGAAATCTATAAGTCTTTACTAAGTTCACTAAACAGTCCCCTCAACCATATTGCTTCTTTACAAACCTCAGTAATAGCTTTATACTCAGCTTCTATCGTGGTCAAAATAACTGTATTCTGCAAGGTAGCTTTCCAAGTAATAGCAGAACCACCAACTGTAAACAAATATCTAGTAAGAGATCTTCTTTTATCAAGATCTCTAGCATAATTAGAATCCACATAACCCATGACTTCATCTCTAGTTCTCCCAAAATGCATACAAACATCAACTATACCTCATAAATACCTCAGTATCCATTTAACTGCTTTCCAATGTTCTTTACCTAGATTGAACAAATACCTACTGACGGCACTCACTGCGTAGGATAAATTAACATGGGTACAAACCATTGCATACATTAGAGAACCAAATGCACTAGAATAAGGAACTCGAGACATATAATCAACCTCATCATCTGACTATGGAGATAAAGCAGATGAGAGTTTAAAATGTGAGGCTAACGGAGTACTAACTGGCTTGGCATAATGCATATTGAATCTGAACAGAACTTTTTGTATATACCCTTTTAACTTAAATAAAGTTTTCTCGCTTTCCTCTCCCTAACAATTTCCATATCCAGAATTTTCTTTACTGCACCCAAGTCTTTCATATCAAAATTTTCACTTAGCTCTATCTTAACTTGTCTAATTTCTCATATATCATAAGCAGCTATCAACATATCATCAACATATAAAAGAAGGTACACAAATGACTCATCGTGATTTTTCTTGAAGTAAACACAACTATCATAACTACTTCTCTTGAAATAATGTGTAGTCATAAAAGAATCAAATTTCTTGTACCATTGTCTTGACGACAGTTTCATGCCATATAGAGACTTTTTCAATAAACATGCATAGTCTTCCTTTCCTGAAACAACAAAACCCTCTGGCTAATGCATATAAATAGCTTCTTCGAGTTCTCCATGTAAAAATGCTATTTTGAAATCTAACTGCTCAAGTTCAAGATTATGAATAGATACAATGTAAAGCAAAGCATGAATAGAGCTATGTTTCACAACAGGAGAAAATACGTCAGTATAATCAACACTAGGGATTTGACTAAAGACCTTAGCAACTAACCTTGCTTTATATCTAACTTTCAAAACTCCAAGAACACCTTCCTTTTATTTAAAAACCCATTTGCAACGAACGACTTTCTTATTCTAAGGAAGCTTCACAAGATCCTATGTATCATTCTTATGTAGAGATTTAATTTCTTCTTGCATTGCAATCATCCACTTATCAGAGTTGTTACAATTTACGGCCTTTGTAAATGTAAACGGTTCCTCACTTGAATCAATGTCTTCAGCAATATTTAAAGCATAAGCTACTAAATCAGCTTCTGCATATCTCTATGGAGGTCTAATTTCTCTTCTTGGCCTATCTTTAACAATAGAAGATTGCATTGGTGCTTTCAAAGGTGAAGTAGTATCACCAATATGAGCTAGCTCAGAAGAAGCACTAGATGAAGAAGTACCAGAAGTAGAAGCATCATCTTGATCAGGACTACATGATGACTTTAACCCAAACTCCACCCGCACATGTGAACTCTGTTGAGTTTTATTTGAAGACTGCATTTTAAAAGACTATCCACCTGACAGGGATGATTCATCAAATACTACATCTCTACTAACAACCACCTTTTTAGTCTCGTGACACCATAACTTATATCCCTTAACTCCAGGTTTGTAGCCAATAAAAATATATTTCAAAGATCTTGGTTCAATTTTACCATCATTCACGTGAGCATAAGTAGGACAACCAAATATCTATAAATCTAAATAATTGGCAGGACTACCAGACCACACTTCTTGTAGTTTTTTTTTCTAGAGAGAAATATGAGGAGAGCGATTCACAATATGACATGCTAAATTAGCAGCCTCAGCCAAAAATGGTTTTGGTAAGTTTGCATATGAAAACATGCAACGCACCTTACTAATCAAAGTCTGATTCATCCGCTCTGCTACTCCATTTTGCTGTGGAGTATGACGAACCGTTAAGTGTCTAACAATTCCTTGTGACTTGCAAAAAGAATTGAACTCACCAGAACAAAATTCCAAACCATTATTTGTACAGAGATATTTTATCTGACGCCCTGTCTGTTTCTCAATCATTGTCTTCCAATTCTTAAACGTAGAAAACACATCATTCTTCTGCTTCAGGAAAAATACCCAAATTTTTCTAGAAAAGTCATCAATAATGCTTAGCATATAAAAAGCGCCACCTTTAGAAGGTACTTTAGCTGGACCCCAAAGATCAGAGTGTATATAATCAAGTGTTTCCTTTGTATTATGAATACCCTTCGAGAATTTGACACGTTTTTGCTTTCCAAAAACACATTGCTCACAAAATTCAATATCAATAATTTTATGTCCATCAAGAAGCCCTATTTTTCGTAACTCGACTAATCCATTTTCACTCATATGCCCAAGACGCATATGCCAAAGTCGAGTAATTTCATTATCAGATAATGAAGGTGTAGAAACTGCTACATCATTTAGAACTCTAGAACTTTGTAATGCATAAAGATTGGCAGAACTTTTCTATCCTCTCATAACTGTTAAGCTACCTTTACTAACTTCCAAGGCTCCACCTTCACTAGTGAACTTGTACCCTCTTGTAGTAAGAGTACTCAAAGGGATTAAATTTCTCTTCAGATCAAGAATGTGTCTCACATTAGAAAGTGTTCTTACAACTCCATCAAACATCTTGATTCTAATCGTTTCAATACCAACTATCAATACTGAACCTTTAGAAGTTGAATCATATGTTGAAAACCACTCCCTATTGGGACACATATGGAATGAACATCAAGAATCAAGAATCTAATCATCATATTTTAAATTGTCATCAAAAGCAACTAGGAGATTGATGCTATATTTCGATGCGGTATAAATAAGCTAATGATTAATTCTAAGTGTGAAACTAAGTTCTACGCTTTGAATCGCATTAAAATGCAAGTATACGGAGTCGAGTATGCAGCAAGTGATACGTATTTATATAATCGTTCTCCACAGGGATTGATGTCTATAATTAGTTAATTAATCTAAGAGTCGTGCAAGAAAAGTAAAAACAATGGTGTTAGGATTTGGTTTTGTTTTATATCTAAATGCAAAATTAACTATGTAAGGCTCAGGTTAAGGTTATGGGACGTGTCTATCAACTTCTAGATTAAATTGTGGTAAGTAGTAATTGCCATACTTCGCCTAACAAACGTTCGCTTCTGCTTCCGTTCGCATTAAGCCCAACTTCTGTTGCGACTCAATGTAATTCTTATCTGGCACAGCGTATGTAGTAGTAACGCGTTTATTCCTAAACTCCGATTTAAAGTATGAAAGACTTAATACTAACCTACTAAACATGCAAACTAGACTTAGGTTATTTTCTCTTCTGATTCTTAACCTATTAATGCTTGTGGATGAGCGATCGACATGTACTATTTAATTAAGATCCTAATTCAACATGCTTCAATTAATAACTCTCTTTACCCTAGTACATGGTTCTACAACCCATACCCTTAATCTTTGCTTAAGATGCTTATCTAGACATGAAGTTAAAGAAAATAATAAATTAGAAAATGAGCGAAGACATTGCAAAAGAAAACTAGATTATTTCAAATGCAAGAACAGTTCGAAGGGAAACAACGGTTCTGGAAATGAAAAAAGCATAAAAGAAACAAGGAGAAGATAAACTAAAAGCGATAAATGGTGGCAGCTGCTTGAAGAACATGACTCCATGTCAATAGGAATACAAAATTTGCTTTGGAACCCTCATCCCAAGTGTGGGAGAAGAACTCCAAAAATAGGCACACTTTCTCTATTTATTCTTCTCCTATTTATATGCTTTGAAATGCTTGGGGACTAAGGAATCAACTTGCAAGGCAAGGATTGGATTTGGAAATATCTTTTATTGCATTTTATCTTTGCCAGCTCATCCCCTGATTGTCGCGACAGATTTCCTCTGATTGATCATGTCTTTACTCATTAAGGTATGATTCCCATGATTAACGCAGTTTGTCTATCCAGTGATCTGATAGTTATCATTTGCTCTACATTCAATTCTTCTTTCTTTTTATTTGTTATTAAGGTTTTGGCATCTGATCTGATATGTTGTTACCACATTAATGCCCCGCATTAAATTTTTATCTTATCGGTTTGCCTTTTGCGAATATGCTTGGAAGATCCTGCATTTCTGCAACCTCCAAAGCGTCTTGATGCGCATTCTAACCTTCCGCTTCTCCTTTTGTAACGGCCCAGGTTTTCATTCTGGTTTCCCAAGTATGTTTCTTAGTTAATTCGGTTGTTTCATTGGGCCATTAGTGCAGTTTTAGCCTTCAGGGGTATTTTGGTCATTTTACCTCGAGGGCTAGCTTAGTAATTTGTTGAGCTTTTGAGATGTTTTTGCATTTTATGAGTTTGGTCTGTTTTTGCATTTTAGCTTAGATTTGAAAGTTAAAGGGATTTGGGCTTTTGCTAGTTTTGGTTAATTAAAAGGGATTAAAAAAAAGTAAAAAAAAGAGTTTTGTGTTTATTCGTTGGAAAGCCAAGAAAAAGAGAAACAGATCTTCTCCTTCTCCCTTCCCCTAGTCATTGAGACCACCCCATTGCCATTACCTCTTCTCCTTCTTCTTCTTATTGCCGTCGATCTCCCCGAGTAGCCAAGCTTATCGCCAAGAGCTTCTGCACCGAGCCCTACCGCACGCATGCATGGCCAGCCCTTGTGCACACGCCCAACAGCCGCTCACCAGCCATTCCAAGCAACCACGATCGCACGCCCACCCTCGCAGACATAGCCTTCGATTTGCCCGCTCACGCACCCCATCGTTGTGTCGCTGCATCAACGAGCCAACCCGCCGCACGCGTCGTCTCGCCCTCACGATCCCCTAGCCCCACGATCGCCCCAGCCTTGCAGTCGCACGATCCCACGAGCACAGCCAGCATAGCTTGCCCCTTGTCGAGCCACTTCACGGTCGCAGCCCCTACTCGCCGCACATGCCAGCTCACACCTTGTCGAGCCACTTCGCGGTCCTAGCCCCTACTTGCAGCACATGTCCATGTAGTCCCGTCTGCCCAGTATTCCTCGCCCAGCTGTGTCACATCCAGATGCTTGCTACCGCACAGCCCAACATGCACACGCAGATTCACCGAGACGCTTTACCACGCCCGTGCCACACAGCCTGCATGCATCCTCACCTACACGCACGCGTTGTGCCGTGCCCAGCCGCACACACTGACTCGTCAGTAGTGTCCCTGCCTTGCCGATTTTTTTACCCTACTGTTTAGTATTGGGTAACTCCTGTTTTCTAATCCCTGTTGTGTTGGATAACCTAGTTAATGTTCGTCTATCTGTTTATTAATTATATAAGTATTCTGCCTAGGTTGAATATTCTTTCGTGGTTGGTTCCTGCAGCTCAAGTAGCATATACGGCGTTCAGGTCGAGGTATGGTCATTATGAGTTTATGGTTATGTCCTTTGGGCTGACCAATGCCCCATCAACGTTTATGGACATGATGGATAGGGTGTCAAGGCATTCTTGGATAGCTTCGTCATTGTGTTCATAGATGATATCTTGATTTATTCTAAGACTGAGGAGGATCATGCTTCGTATCTGAGAGAAGTATTGACAGCGTTAAGAGAAAATCTATTGTATGCCAAGTTCTCCAAGTGTGATTTCTGGTTAGAGAAAGTGGCCTTACTTGCTCATGTGGTTTCTATAGATGGTATAGCAGTGGACCACGCTAAGATTGATGCTGTGAGTTCTTGGTCTAGGCCGACTACCATCGCCGAGATATACAGCTTTCTGGGTTTGGCAGGCTATTACTGACGTTTTGTCAAGGACTTTTCTAGTAAAGCAGCAACCCTTACTCGGTTGATGAGGAAAGGTGTTGAGTTTGTTTGGGATGCCAGTTGCGAAGAAAGTTTTACTTTGTTGAAGCAAAGTTTGACGTCCGCACTAGTGTTGTCAGTTCTTGAGGGTACAGGTGGTTTTGTAGTTTACAGCGATGCTTCCAAGTTTGGTTTGGGTTGCATTTTGATGCAACATGGTAGAGTGATTGCGTATGCTTCTCGTCAGCTGAAGCCCTATCAGCAGAATTATCCGACTCACGATATGGAGTTGGTAGCAGTTGTCTCTACACTAAAAATTTAGAGGTATTACTTATACGGTGAAAAGATTCAGATGTTCACGGACCACTAGAGTCTCAAGTACTTTTTCACTCAGAAGGAGTTAAACATGAGGCAGAGGAGATGGCTTGAGTTGGTAAAGGATTATGACTGCGAGATCCTGTACCATCTAGGTATGGCCAATGTTGTCGTTGATGCCTTGAGTAGGAAGACGTTGCATTCTGCAGCGTTGTTGAGTTCCCAGCTTCCATTGCGGAAAGAGTTTAAGCGAGCAGATATAGCAGTGTTGTTGGGAGAGGTTACTGCTAAGGTAGCCTAGCTGACTGTTCAGCCTTCGATCAGACAGAGGATTATTGATGGCCAGCTGAGTTATCCTAAGTTGAACAGAATGATGGTCAGGGTTCAAGCAGATGGAGATTTTGATTTTGTGGTAGCACCAGATGGTAGTTTGAGATTTAGAGGACCCCTCTATGTGCCAGCCGACGCCGGACTTCGAGTCGAGTTATTCATCGAGGCTAATAGTTCTCTGTTTACTTGGCACCTAGGGGGTACCAAGATGTACCAAGATCTTAAGCAAACCTTCTGGTGGAGCAACATGAAGAGAGAAACTGTAGAGTTTGTTAGCCAGTGTCTCACTTGTCAACAAGTGAAGGCTCCTAGACAGCACCTGCAGGTTTGTTGCAGCTACTGAGTGTGCCTCAGTGGAAGTGGGAGTAGATTTCCATGGACTACATTTCTTGGTTACCGAGGACACCAAGAGGGTTTACTCAGATCTGGGATGTTGTTGACCAGTTGACCAAGAATGTGCACTTTATCCCCTGTAGGATCACTTATACCGTGGAGTAGTGGGCATAATTATTCTTAGACCAGATCATTTTGTACCATGGGGTGCCAGTGAAGATTGTGTCTGATCGGGATTCTCGATTCACTTCTCATTTCTAGAGGGCACTCTAAAAAGGTTTCGGCACATAGTACAATTTCAATACCGTGTTTCATCCTCAGACAGATGGCCAGACAGAGAAGGCGAACCAGATTTTAGAGGATATGTTGCGAGATTGTGTGTTAGATTTTCCTAGCAGTTGGGACCAGTATCTATACTTGATGGAGTTTGCTTACATTAACAGTTATCAGGCAACGATTCAAATGGCTCCGTTTGAGGCCTTGTATGGTAAGCGTCGCAGATCTCCAGTGTCCTGGAAAGAGGTTGGTGACATACAGGTTTTGGGTCCCGAGTTGTTACAATTGACTAATGACGCAGTTTAGAAAATCAGGGCTCGTATGTAGACAGCGCAGAGTAGACAGAAAAGTTATGCCAATGTTCGGCATAGAGACTTAGAGTTTGAGGTGAGTCCGCATGTGTTTCTGAATGTGGCACCGATGCGTGGAGTTTTGAGGTTTGGTAAGCATGGAAAGTGGAACCCCACATTTGTGGGCCCCTTTGAGATCTTTGAGCGGATTGGTTCAGATGCTTACCATTTGGCTTTGCCCCCATCCTTGGCAGCAGTGTAAAATTTTCCACATGTCGATGTTACGATAGTATGTGGCAGACCTGTCTCACATCGTTGATTTAGAGCCATTAGAGCTGAATAAGGATTTGAGCTTCGAGGAGAAGCCTATGCGTATTTTAGACCAAGAGCGCAAGACCTTGCGTAATCAGGAGATCGGTTTAGTTAAGGTTTAGTGGAGGTGTCAGAAAGTAGAAGAAACAACTTGGGAGTTCGAGGATGAGATTAGGACTCGTTACCCCGAGTTGTTCCAGTTTTAGGGACTTTCGAGAACGAAAGTCATAAAAGAAGGGATTATTGTAACGACCCAGGTTTACATTCTGGTTCCCCAAGTATGTTTCTTAGTTAATTCGGTTGTTTCATTGGGCTGTTAGTGCAGTTTTAGCCATTGGGGGTATTTTGGTCATTTTACCCCGAAGGCCGATTTAGTAATTTGTTGAGCTTCTGAGAGATTTCTGCATTTTATGAGTTTGGGCTGTTTTTGCATTTTAGCTTAGATTTGCAAGTTAAAGAGATTTGGGCTTTTGTTGGTTTTGGTTAATTCAAAGAGATTAAAAGAAAGAAAAAAAAAAGTTTTATGATTATTCGTTGGAAAGCCAAGAAGAAGAGAAACAGATCTTCTCCTTCTCCCTTCCCCTAGCTGCCGAGACCAACCCATCGCCATTCCCTCTTCTCCTTCTACTACTTGTTGTCGTCAATCTCCTTGAGCAGCCAAGCTCATCGCCGAGCGCTTTTGCACCGAGCCCTAGCCGCACGCACTCATGGCCAGCCCTTGTGCACACACCCAGCAGCCGATCGTCAACCATTCCTCGCTGCAGCGATCGCGCACTCACCCTCACAGACGCAGTCTTTGATTTGCCCACTCACACACCCCATTGCTGTGTCGCCACATCACTGAGCCAACCCGCCGCATGGGTCGTATCATCCTCACAATTGCCCTGCCCTACGATCGCCCCCACCTCGCAGCAGCACGTCCCGCTAGCACAGCCAGCACAGCTCACCCTTTGTCGAGCCACTTCGCTGTTGTAGCCCTACTCACCGTACACGCCTATGCCATCCCGTCCGTGTAGTAGTCCTTGCCCAGCCGTGCCGCAGCCAGACGCTCACTGTCGCATAGCCCCGCAGCGACATGCACACATAGATCCACCAAGCTGCTTCACCACGCCCGTGCCGCATGCTCCTACCGCACAGCCCGCGCACAGCCTCGCCCACCCGCACACGTTATGCCGTGCCAAGCTGCACACGCTGACCCGCCAGTCGTGTCCCTGCCTTGCCGAGGCCCTTCCCAGCTTTTCGGTATTGGGTAAATCCTGTTTCCCGATTCCTTTTGTGTTGGATAACCTAGTTTATGTTTGTCTGTCTATTTATTAATTATATAACTGTTATGCCTAGGTTGAATATTCGTTTGTGGTAAGTTCCTACAACTCCAGTAGCATAGATTGTTTGTTTTGTATCTTTTCCAGGTAAGGATTCCTTGTCGTGGTTGTGTGGACCCTGCGCTGTTCATTGATGGTGTTCTGGTTGGACGTTACTGTCTTCACGAGCATGTGTAATGGATAGGTTCTTGTCTATTTTTTACCGCTTTATGATTTCCTGTTAGTGGATAGGTTCTTGCTTGCAGGTTTACTGTCGATTGAGCATGTGCTAGAGCATAGGCTATTGTTTGTTGGTTTTCTGTTGTATAAGTATGTGCTAGTGGATAGGTTTGCTGTGACTTGTCTGATAGGATCTGGCATGTAGATTGTTGTATTCAGGATTGCACTATTCCGTTTGCAATGACTGTTGGTATTCTGAATGTCTTATTGTGCAATGTTGTTGTGAAAACTCTGTCAGCTCTAGGGTGAAATCTTCTTAGATAGCTCCTGTTAGGTTGTCATCATCCAGAGGCTGAGAGTGGACCAACAGACGAGTCCCCATCGGTTGGGTTTGTGAGAGCAAATTCCTCACCCTTGGCAGTCGGACGTAGAGTAGCTACCACCCCGGCATAAGCCTAGTCTGTGGCCTGCTAAAGCGAGGTCATTCCCTTAATGAAAGCCTACCTTGGGACGACCTTAGCTTCATGCGTTGGTCTGATTCAGGCTGCCACAGTCTGGTGTCGTGGGCCTCCCACCTGCTTGGATCAGTGGACACAGTTCCGAGTCTTAGGCATATGTACCTGGATCGGCATAGTTTGTGTAGGCCTACATTTAACCAGTTTGGAGTAGCATGAGGTGTGCACATATGTGCATTAGGGGCCGAGAGGAGAGCTTCCTCGATCTAGTGTATCAGTACACCCTTCCATTCAGTTTAGAGCCCGACGCTTAGGTACTCTCACAAGTGTCCAGGATCAGCATAGTGAGCTGATCACCTTAGCCGAGAGTTAGAGACCCTCGAGATTCTGAAGTTATGTTGATAGCACATTCTGAGATCCACAGAGGATCCTTTAGCCCAGAGTTAGAGACTCTCGAGGTTTGAGAATATTATTGCTGGACATGTTATGAGATTGCCTGCATGTTTGTTTGGCTTGCTTGTATGCTAGGATGCTAGATGATGTGACTTGCGTACTGTACCCCAGCTGGAGATTCTTACTGAGTGCCTTTGTACTCACCCTTATTTATGTGATTTTTCCACCAGGTAACTTGGGAGAGCGCCGGGACAGCTAGAGGAGGAGCTGATGGATCATGGGAGTCCGCTGTCCAATCTATTCATTTTATTATCTTCGTTCAGCATGTAGTCAAGAACTGAGTTCCGTTTTCTTTTACAGTTATGTTTTGAACATGTTTTAATAAATCTCTGGCCAGAAGCTTACTATTTTGGACTATCGTTTTGAATGAGGAACTATTTCTGGATTAAACTTGCAGGTTTTAATTATGGTTTTATTTTGAACTGTTGATGTCTTATTGGATTTAAATTCATGCATGATGAGTAAGAACTGTTTTAGGACTGCTTTTAGAGTCGAGTTCTTACACCTTTGAATGCAATGCTAACCATATTCTCAAATCTTATAGATATAGCAATAAATTAGCGATGTGTGGGATCTCTGGCATTTAAGTATGAAAAGCATTCGACAACCGTATTTTACTCTAGAATGCACTAATTTCCCTAGCCTTTTATATCTAAGCTCATAAATCATACATGCATCTATTTATATAAATTTCTCATCTTAATGCTATTCTAACTCTAAAATTCATTTAATTAATGCACAAATACCATTAAGATGTATTTAGATATTAGCCTAAATAACGCTGTATTTGAGAGCTATCAAACCCCCAAACTTGAATCATTACTCGTCTCGTGTAATGTTCCATATATTAAGTGTAAGGAAATTGTTATACAAATGCTTTTAAGTAATGTTCTCAACAATGTTCTCACTATTGCAGTCTGATTGAGCAAAGTTTCGTCACAAGTTAAACGCATCAACTTCTATCTTACAAATTTTAGAGTCCCAGTCTTGCGAAAACACTTTCCTTTCCGATAACACACTCTTCCAAGGTAGACTAAAAACTAAGCCATCCCAAAGATTAATGCCTACTGCTCGAACCACTTCACTAAAGCCCTCGATCATCCTAAGTTTGCCAAAAACATTCTGTCCAAGGCAATTTATTTAGGTCCCAAATTCCTTGAGGATTTCTGCTATGCTTTCCGAATTCCTACTGGGGTTGCACTCATATCCATAATTTCATAGCTCTTAACATGGTTAACTTGAGTATAAAAGCGTTCCATCTAAGAAATTGGAATGTCTCAATCTTGAACTTTTGGTGAACATCGGAGTACTTCGAGATACCTACGGCTATTTGCTCTTTTGTGCCTTTCATTTTTGCCCAGAATGTTTTTATCTTTATTTTCCAGTTTTTTTTTTTTTTTTTTTTTTTTGCAATCTATAGCATGCTCTCTTGATTTTTCTCTCTTCTATACACTCCACGGGCTTGCCCTCACCCCCAAACTTAAATTCTTCATTGACCCCAATGAAGGTGAGGCTTAGTTCCTCCAAACTTAGCTTGTTCTAAAGTACGAATTCCATGTTTCAAGCTTTCAATTTTAACCTTGAGAGTTTACTCATTTTCTGTTCCAATCAGGGATTGGTGTATTATCAACTTGGTCCACATTTTGGCTAGTCCATTCTCCTAAAAACCTAAAGATGAAGTTGGGTGTCTTAAATTGTTCAGAAATTTCAACTATATTAGACTACAACATTTGAGAGTAGAGCGAAGTAAAATTTATATATAGCATTTACGATTTCAGTTTAAAGATGCATGAATATGAGTAAAAGATTTTTCTATTTGCTTCCTACGCTATGGTAAACAAGAGCATTGAACATATTTTCGCAGAGATGTATGAAAAGTAAATATAGACAAAGAAGGGCAGAAATTTCTTTTTGCTTTCCATCTGAAATTTGTCGCGTCAACACTGCTTCTGTTGCTTTCTTCCTGCTACTTTTTTTTCATCCTATTTTATTGCATGTTCACTTCGCGCCACCAATACCTATTCGCTTTCCAAGCGCAAAACTAAAGAAAAACAAACATTAAACTATCTTAACAACTACTAAAAGCACATCTAACCTAGAAAAATAAAATAGGAAAAATTAAAATCTTGTAAATGCTCGGAGGTAAATTAATTAATACCGACTCTACATGCTCCAAGTTTGCTTTCAAAGAATGCGCTATGCACACTTTGCCTTTGGCCATACAATGATCTTCTTTATGGCACCATCTTTGATAGCCTTTTCTATTATGGGTCCAAACTCCTCCTTCTTGAGGTAACTTCCTACCAAAATTTCTTTTAGTAGGCAAAGGTGCCTTCGGCTTTGGCCATGTTGTATTGGCCCCACGTCAAATTTTTTAATGATCTCTTGGTTGGGTTCTTCAGGGCATGATAGTTCAAAAGCGATTTGCGTTATCTCAAAGAGTTTATTGCTTTTGTAGCTATCTTTAGTTTCCTGCACTTCTTGCTTCATCACCTCTTCTTTGGTGGGTTGATGCATTTTTCTTTCGGTCTCAGCTACAGGTTCATCCCTTACAAAGCTGATATTTTTTATAGCTCTAAAATAGAACATAAATTAGGCTAGTTTATTATGCATTTTTCTAAGGTTCAAGGGAAATAATCACGCTATAAAAGACTCAATGTGAATAAAACTGTTAGAAATCATATGCATTCATCATTTAGCGCATTTGAGGCTCAGCATCGCATTTTAGAGTAAAAGAGTGAATAAACTGTGCTAAATGCGATACTATGCAGGAAATGCAGAACTTAGGCACTGCGGAAAAAATCAATGCAGATAGCGAAATAAAAATGCAACATGATGCAGTCTCACGGCAGTCGCGTTAGAAGAATCATGCCAATAAGGAAAGAAAAGAAAATCAATCAAGCAATCAATTTGGCGTTAATCAAGAAATCTCAACAGAAATCAAGGAATCCTGTATTGATGAAGGTATTCCAGCTCACCTAAACTTGCAAGCCAAGAAAATGAAATCTATAAATCGTAAGAAAGAACCTGCAATCGAAGGGTGGTCAGAACTGGTGGTGTTAGTATGAGCTGTTGATAAGGAGTCTACACACTTGACAACCTCACCAATTCCTATCTAAGATTATAGAATTGTTACAACTTTTAGTAATGAGATATCTAAATTTCATTTATTATTTATGTTAATTTCTATGTCTCACTAGATAGGAGCTATGGTGATTATTCGTATGTAGAATGCATGTTGATGTTGTAGTTTCTTAGGTTTTATAATGCTGTAATTTCATTTTTAAGTATCGTCGATTAGCTACCCATGGATGCTAACCTTCAGTAAACTCGAAAGTGGGAGCTGGAGGCAGGTCCAATATGTTACGATAGGTTCATCGTGATAACTCTTACATGATTTGAGGAGTTAGGAATAACCTTACTATCGCACACGTCGCCCAGGTTTAGTATGAATAATTGTTGCAGAAGCCGAGTTAGTCATAAATCATTAAATGCTTATTTAGATGGGGAAGTGTGAAATCTAATTAACACCATTGTATTTACAACATCTTCTATATCCGCGATTTTCACCTATGCTCACTTGTTTAATGTTTACGTAGAGTCTTAGAAAATCCCAAATCAACCATCAATTACATGTTTTTTATTTACTTGCACAATTCTTAAATTAGTGAAACTAATTCTAGACCTCAATCCCTGTGGAGATCGATAAATTACTTATTACTTGCTGCAATCCAACCGCGTATGCTTGCGTGTAGTGATTCCGAAGCCACACTTAGTAATAAGTTAAGCCTAGAATCCATTCATTACGTAGTTATATCAGAACGATTAACCACACATCAAGTTTTTGGCGTCGTTACTAGGGATTGATTATTTAGGATTAGGATTATCGATTTAAGAGTAGTTTTACACTGACCAAAAGGTTGAAAACTTGTATTTTAGGAGAACCGAGATGCAAGTTGCATCAACCAACAGGAAAAGAAGTCCCAACACGTTACCAGAAGCAGCAATCATTACAGATGGCATATAATCACTTTTTGAATCAGTATTGGAGCAATAATGTTACCTCGCCCACACACATTTTATTCAGCAATTAGGCTACGTGTTGGAGACCAACACAGCAATTTTCCATTCAACGTATCCTAATTGGTTGAACCAAACGTAGTTTGGGGAGACCATTGCAGTATTTTTCAAGGACAAATTGATCTGTATGGAGGACGTGCCATGGAGCATACGAGGGAATATAGAAGTCATGAACCTGGATACCCGATGTATAACTATGAGCAATCTCTTGGAGACATACATATGGAAGACGAAATACGGTTTAAACGTAAAAATTGGATGAGGGAAAATGAAATCATTTCCACACCTCAGGAACCAAATTGCGAAACTAAATCCGCACTGAAGGAAACACTTATGAAAAGCACAGCCAACAAAGAAATCATAAAACCAGATGATACATTTCTAATAGCCGAAGCACTTACAAGGTGGCCACAAACAAAATCGACTATGAACTCTCATGGGAAGTTTCAGGGTAACCATCATAAAGAAAAACAAAGAGGTCACATCTTTAAGGCTCGCAATAGAAGATGAAGAGCAAAGAATTCAATATCAGCAATAGGAAGAAGCTTGGGCAAGGTTCGATAACCCAGCAATTCCAGAAGCTATCAGTGAGGAGGAAATTATGAGTAAGAATGAACAAGGTCCCAATATTGATATTATGAAAAATCCAAGTGATGACAGTCATAGAGAGGATGAAAATCCTCAACCAATTAGCTTCGCGAGTAATGAGCCTGCAATATATAGAACTGATGTTCTAAAGCAATCTAGTTGGGTGAAAGAAGAACCAATATCCACAGGAGAATATAGATAGCAATGAACCACTTGCAATAGTGCTAAGTGTTTTTAAGCTATCATGGTCGCAACTGCATAAGGAATAATTCAGTCGAGGAAGTGACACACACTCAACCCAATTGAGCATCATCCTGACGCTTTGCACCCTATCAACTCTGACATTGGTAGGAGGTACATGCATTAAGGCGCATGACGGAGTAAAGTAAGAGCAAGCTATCAAAGATGGCTTCACTCCAAAGATATATAAATGGCCAAAGTAAGGACAAATTGCATCAGACGGAATTAGCACAAAGAATTCTGCTTAGGTCCTGCTCAGTAGAATTCTTGGAATGCAAAAATTCAGTATTTCTGACTTTGTGCAAAATCTTACAGCATTTTCTTTATTTTGTAATTTAGAATAGGAAGTTTTTCTTTTCAAATATGCAATTTTTCTTTTTAGTTATTTCCATATATTTTCTTTACTTAATTTTGGAAAGGATTGGTACAAAAATTAGCACAATATTTTTTATTCTGTTTTAAAATTTTCCTTTTGTGATTATTCTTTCCTTGCACAAAGATATTTGATTCTTTTTCAAAACATTATATAAACCCTGTGAAAGAAAGGAACAATCACCACAGTCTAGTCTGCACTTTTGAGATCCCGAAATCCTGCTAGTAGTTTCACTCCCTTGTAACTAATGGCCTTGAGTAACAAGACATCTAGCAATGGCAAGTTAGTAGAAACCTGGGGAGGAGGACATACATTTTTTTCAGCAGCAGATCTCTATGCATCACTAGCAATGAAAAGATTCTGGCAAGATAGCAGTTGGCTAGGGTTGTACATACCAGAAAAAGGCTTTTATGAAATACGTACTTTGGGAAGGGAAAAACTAGCACAACCAGCTATGAATGCGAGACCAGATTGGGTTCGCTAGTTTTATGCTAATCTCAACATAGACAAACCATTTTTCTCATACGTCAATGGACAAGTCATAGATTGCAAATCGTCAGCATTGAACGAAATTTTTTGCCTTCCTGACGACATTAGGACAGAATGTCAACAGTTATTGAAGGTGTCAACCAAGAAGTAGCTGCGAGATTGAACAAAGATAATTGGAACGGAATGAGCAAAGTAGAAGAATCATTGGTCATTTCCAACAGAGAATATTAAACCAGAGCTATGGTACTGGATGCAATTCATAAAAACTCAATCATTCCATCAACCAATGCTAAGATAGTGACCAGAGACCAAGCACTACCGTTGTACACGATTAAAAGTGGAAAACGCATCAATCTGGGAAGAATAATAGAAGGACAAATTCAGCGCTGGGTCTTAGCCAAGCCCATGAAGATGTTTTATCCACTCTGTATCACAATGTTATGTTTGGAATAAGGTGTTAAGTCAAAGGCTAATGACAAAACTTTGAAAATTTATACCAAGCATTAAAAGGTGGTTGTTGATGCGACATTACCATAAAGAAGGAAGGAAATGGAAGTATTTTTTGTCGCGGACAAATTGGTTAAGCAATTCGAATCACTTTTCGCCAGTTTTCAAGACTACTGGGCCTATGCGAATGAAAGAGATGAATTACTTTGGAAGGTTGCCACATCATTAAAATAAAATTCTGAGATGCCAGAATTTTCGAAACAAATACTCGATTCAGAGCAAGGCATAGGCAAGGATGACAAAGGCACCAATGCAAACAACTAATAGAAGTCCCTCTCTCTTATCTTTCTGTTTTGAACAATTTTTATATTTACTTGCACATGCATTTCATGATAGGATGCAGTAGTTTAATTTAATTATTTTCAATATCGCATGCATCTCATGTTAGGATGAATATTATTATTTTCCATTATTTAAATAGACGTAGAATTTTCCTTTGAAAGTTTAGCGCTAGCATTATTATCGCGAATCTAAATTTTAGTGTGAAATTCGTTTTCTTTAAACGAATTCTTAAATTTCTCTAGAATCAAAACTAGCACCAAAATAGTCTTTATCGTGCATGGCAGAAAGAACCAAAAATTTACAAGGAAGTACTAGAGCTTGAGATAGCGTACTTAATTGCATGTTGATGTTGTAGGTTCTTAGCTTTTATATTGTTGCAATTTCATTTTTAAGTATGCGTCGATTAGCTACCCACGTATGCTAACCTTCAGTAAACTCGAAAAATGGAGCTGGAGGCAGGTCCAGTATATTACGATAGGTTCATCGTGAGAACTCTTGCATGATTTGAGGAGTTAGAAATAACCTTACTATTGCACAAGTCACCCAGGTTGAGTATGAATAACTACTGCAGAACCCGAGTTAGTCATAAATCATTAAGTGCGGAAAACACTTATTAAGACAGGGAAGTGTGAAATCGAATTACCACCATTGAATATTCAACATCTTCTATATCCGCGATTTTCACCTATGCTCATTTGTTTACTATTTACTTAGAGTCTTAGAAAAACCTAAATCAACCATCAATTAGATACTTTTTATTTCCTTGCACAACTCTTAAATTAATGAAACTAATTTTAGACCTCAATCCCTATGGAGATCGATAAATTACTTATTACTTGCTGCAAACCGACTTCGTATGCTTGCGTATAGTAATTTCAAAGTCGATCTTAGCAATATGTTAAGCCTAGAATCCATTCATTACGTAGTTATATCGGAACGATTAACCACACATCAATTTATCTGAGGAATTTCATCCTCAATTTTTCTTTCTTCAACTCTACTATGTTCAGCGAAAATTTCACAACTCTTCGGTTCAGGATCTGGTACATACCACTCATTATCTGTTGTTGGGGATGCATAAGCTGCTAAAAACACTTCTGCAGGCAAAGTATTTAGCTCTATCGCTAACCGCCTTATCTGTACGTTTAAATCATGAATGAAGGCTAGGTTGTTTTGCATTATAGTGTCATTCTGGCCATGAAGTCCTCTAGAGATGGTTGAGGACTATGCACTAGTGACTTGACCGATGCGATTAAAGTTCGATTATGTATAATATTCTAAAAGTGATTCTAGACTTAATATGTTATTGCTAATAGCTAAGTAATAAATTGCAGGCTTGCGCAAGTATACATAGTCGATTCGCGGCAAGTGATAGTATTTATTTTATCATTCTCTATAGGGAATTTGTATTTTATAGGTGCGAACTTGAGAGTGAATACAGAATGTAAACAATGCTAGTGAGATTTGAATTGTTGAATGCTAAACTAAAATAAATGCATATCCAAATGATGTTGAGTGAGTGGTAGTTGTGTTTATGCTACTCATGCAATGATGGTGACCTTAAATCATACTTCTCTAACTTAACAAGTACTTTCGCACTTGTTGACTGAGAACACCCAGCTTCCGCTATGATGCCTGGCAGATTTAGCTCCAGGCTACGCATGCAATAGCAGGATTATCCTTAATCCCTTTTAATGATGCAAAAGACTTCACACTAGATTAATTGTGACCTACTGGATCTTCCGCTGACTCCTTCTCTGAAGTTGCCAGAGGATAGCATACGTGGTAGCTAACCGACGCATACTTAGTGAATAACTCAGCATTACAAAGTAAAATCACACACACTTATATAATATATTAAATAACCAAACTATATTTAATGCTTGATGAACTAATGGACCAATGCTATTAATAAGGGATGATGTAGCACATAAACAAAATAAGCAAAGATAAATCGCCAAGAGATTGCCCATCTTTACTATGCTTTACCTTAAGCTCCTCTTTTGGAAGGATTAACAGCAACCCGTCGGTACATTGCCCGTGGGTTTGCAAACTAAATAAACATTGCGTAAAGAATTAGTGAGAAGGTTATTCCTAACTCCTCTCCAAGATACCTTAGACAAGGTATTACCTAGTGAGAATAGTTAGGCCAAACTCTTACCATCTCCTTTTCCAAGGTTGATGGTAAGCAGAAAACAGGTGGACTGCCAATCGACCCATGGTAAGTAAAATAACCTTTGTCCTAATAAGTGATCTCAATGTCCTTTTTAATTAGTTTTTCATGATACACATTCCCTTAAATAATTCTTAAAATCAATATCAATCATTAAATTGCAACAGGGGATCAAGTCTGAATAATTTATTGCATAATACAACTTAAGAAGCGCTACAATCTACTCCTATGGTTACATGAGAAATGCAATAAAGTCTACAGAGAAATGCAATAAAACTACACGCTAGCTATTAATGGGCCACTGGATTTTTCGTCGTAATTGCTAACGAGTTCTTGTACCAATAAACTCCATGGTACTAAGTCTTCTACTTTTATAGATGGAGGATAGCCAGAATCTCCATTGAGATCCTGACATCTCACAAACCATCCACGGTAGCTCCTTGGTCGAACCAGTACACTTTACTCTTTAATAATTCTTGTATTTATAGGCGTTGAGATTTTGTATTGATCACGTAAAATCTTTTAAGAATTCCTGATCTGAGTTATTTGATTGGTGATTCTTTCCATGTTTGTTCTACTGATTTTGCTTCTAAAATTATGTCGCGAATTTCCTTTACTGCTTCTTTCGAATCATCCGCACTATCTATAGGTTTTCTGCAATGCGAGATCCCATCCTTCCCTGCACGTTTATTATGTTAGCAAACCTTTCTTATAAGAATGCATTTTTCTCGTTTATACATGTAAATTGATGCACTTAACTGCATTGTTATTATTCTTTTAGTTTGTACCTGCTCTTAGCTTAAAATGTGAACTTGTATGAATATTTGTGATCTACTTGTCTTAGAATGCAAAATTGAACTTGTAAATTGAGTGAAAAGCTATGGTCTGGAAGCTTAAATAGCGCTAATATTTAGAGCTATCAAACCCCAAAACTTGAATCATTGCTCGCCCCGAGCAATGCTAATACATGAAAATAATAGTTAACGCATCACCTGCTTCGAAATCCATAAGCTAAAATCTTTCTGCAGAATAAAACATTGGAACTTATTAGTCTCTAAAGTCCTAATCTTACCAGCTTCCTTCTTTCATTAGCATCAATAATCTTTGTTTTCTGGCGGCATCTGGACAATCTTAGAGCTAATTCCTACGACTCCGAAACCATTTAATCATTTCCTTGCTCAATCTAAATTTGACCAAAACATTCTGTCCGAGGCTATTTATTTGAGTCTCAAATCCCTCGAGGATTTCCGCTATGCTTTCTGCATTCCTCATCGGGTTGTACTCATGGCCACAATTTTGTAGTTCTTAGCATGACTTATTCGAGTGTAAAACATTCCAGCTAAGCAAGGAAATGTCCTAAGCTTGCGCTTTATGGTGGCCAGCGGAGTACTTTGGGATGCCCATGGCTATTCCTCATCGGGTTGCACCAAAAATGTTTTGATCTTTGTTTTGCACACTCTGTAATCACTCTACGGGCTTGCCCTCACTCCCAAACTTAAAATCTTCATTGCCCTCAATGAAGGTGAGGCTTAGCTCCCTCAAACTTATTTTGAACATAGATTTGATCTCTTAGCTTCAAGCTTTCGGTTTTACCCCAAACTTAGATTTCCCTTTGATAGCTCTAAATCTTAGCGCTATTTAAGCTTCTAAACCGCAAAATTTCACTCAAGTTATAAGTACAAAGTTGCATTCTAAGATAAGCAGATCTCAAATATCCACATAAGTTCGCACTTTAAGCTGAAAATGGGTACAAGCTAAAAGAAGGATAACAATGCGGTTAAAGTACATCAAATGATACGAATAAATGGGAAATTGCATTATTATAAGAAATGTCGCTAACATGTTTAAACGCGCAGGAACACCTTTGATTTTGCATTGCGATAAACCAATAGTTGGCACGGAAAATAAAGAGACATCAGGAAAGGAAAATCTAATCGCAATTCAAAGACAATAACCAACGGGTCAAGAATGGAAAGAATTGCCAACCGCAAAAATTCAGCCAACAAATCTGCAAGATTGATCGTGTTCACCAAGAAACCTTAGACGTCTATAAAGTTTTGAAAGATCGAAAAGAAAGGTGTGCTGGTTTGCAGGGAGCTATCGTGGATGGGTTGTGTGATGCTGGGGTCTCAATGGAGATCCTAGGTAACCTTCATCTATAACCCCAGAAGACTTAGTACCATGGAGTTTATTGGGGAAGAACTCGTTAGTAATAATGAGGACGATTCCAGTAGCCCATTAATAGCTAGGATGTAGTTTTATGCATTTATTTAGTATACTTCATTGCATCATCATGTAACCGTAAGAGTAGATTATAACGCTTCTTAAGTTGTATTACACAATAAATTGTTTAGACTTGATCCTCTGCTATAGTTTAATGATTGATATTGATTTTAAGAAGTAGATAAGCAAGTGTGTATAATGATTAACTAACTAAGAAAGACATTGAGATTATTTTAAGAGCGGCGGTTGTTTGAGTTAGCATGGATCGATTGACAGTCCACCTTTTGCTTGCTTGCCATCAACCTTGAAAAAGGGGATGGCAAGAGTTTGGCTTAGCTATTCTCACTAAGCACTACCTTGTCTAAGGTATTTTGGAGAAGAGTTAGGAATAACCTTCACACTAGTTGTTTATGCATTGTTTAATTATTTTACAAACCCACGAGCAATGTACAAGCAGGTTACTATTAAGTCCTCTGGAAGGGGAGCTAAGGTACAACATAGTAAGGATTAGTAATCTCGCAACACTTGTATTTTGGAGTCTGTTAGCATGCTGCATTAACCCTTGTCATCTAGCATTAGTTCATTAGTTCATCAGGCATTTAAGTGTAGTTAGGTTGATATATGTTATAAGTATGGGTGAGTTTACTTTGTAATGCTGAATTATTCATTAAGTATGTGTCGGTTAACTACCCACATATGCTCGCCTCGGATAACTTTAGAAGAAAGAGTCAGCGAAAGATCCAGCAGGTCACAATTAGTCTAATGTGGAGTCTTTTGCATCTTTAAAATGTGTAAGGACCCAACCCAAAAATGGTCCTAAACCTGGTCCTTACTCAGCATGCATGCATAAAAGATAATAGAAATCA
>JBBMKA010029025.1:0-25098 GCA_037833695.1 Sechiopsis laciniata
ACCTTAGCAGAGTAAGTTGGGCAAACTTTAGACTAGAAGTGATTGCGATACAATAGACTGAGTAATAAGGAATACTTGGGATGAGGAACAATCTGTCAGTCATGGTAAGGAAGATTTTAAGGTTAAACCTGAATCTTTAGGAAAGTTTGAAAACTGAAAGGAGAAGGAAGTTTCTCGCAAGAAATATGACATGCGATAAGAATTGTGAAAGTTGATGGAAAAAAAGTAAAAATTCTGAAACAACTAGGAATGAGCTATCTAGGCAGATAAGCATTACTTGAGGACAAGCAATGATGTAAGTTTGGGAGTTTGATATGTAACGGCCCAGTTTTCCTTTCTAGTTCTCCAGTTATGTTCTGTTGCTTTTTCAGTTGTTCGGTTGGGCC
Organism: Sechiopsis laciniata; assembly: GCA_037833695.1. NCBI lineage: Eukaryota > Viridiplantae > Streptophyta > Magnoliopsida > Cucurbitales > Cucurbitaceae > Sechiopsis > Sechiopsis laciniata. The sequence continues at coordinate 387 of JBBMKA010029025.1, forward strand.
GTTAGGGTAGTTTGGACCTCTGGGGGCATTTTGGTAATTTTGCCTTTAGGGGTAGTCTCGTAATTAACCAGGGTTTCAAGGCTGTTTCTATTATTGCTGAGTTCAGGTTTTTACTTCGGTTTCAAGTTTCTAGGGCTAAGTGTTGCTATTTGAGAAATTTGGAGCCTTTGTTTGATTAATTGAGAAAAAGAAGAAATTATTTGTTAAAAGGTGTCTTCGCCAGGACTCGAAGCTGAAACCACTTAAGGACAAGTGCCACATTCTGGTTAACCATCCTTACTTTTGGCCGAGACCTACATATTTAGCCGTACTTCTTATTTTTCTCCCTAACGCGATTTCTCTTCTTTTCTTCTTCTCCATCTTCTTCCATTGCCGAATTCACCATAGCCAAACTCCCATCTCCATTGCCAAGTAAAACCCTAGCCGAGAAGCTTTAACTCCACTTGCAACAGCATCAAGTTCCTTCTCCCAAGCCCCTTGTCACCGAGAGACCCATCACCGAGTGCCAGCAGCCTTGCGATCGCAAGGCCTCTCCCAGCCGCGTAGCCCTCCATGCGCACTTTTGGATCGCAAGCTTTCTCCTCTGCTAATTAGCTCACGTTCGTCCGCATGCACCGAGCTTAACCGCGCCTCTGCCGTCGCTGCTCGCCCTCGCTTCGTCTCATTCACGTCTCACCCAGCAGTCGCATTTCGCCTTCGCCCTTCACGCATCGCCAAGCCGAGCCTTCTCACACAGCGCTTGCATCCTACCGCGATCGCGCCCGCTGCCCGTGCCGCACGCTCCTTGCCGAGAGATTTACTGAACGAGCTGCCTCGTGTTCGGTTTAGGGTAATTTCTTTTCCGAGCCTGTGTTGGTCGTTTTAGTTTCGTGTAGTTGTTTTGAGTGGTGTTTAATTCGTGTACGTTATTTATTACTTGTTAGGTTTGTTGGATCTGCAGCTCGATGAGCATTTTATCTGTTGTGTATTTCTGCTTGTTTCAAGGTAAGGATTTCTCCAGGGCTGTGTGGACCCTGCAAGACTTCTTTGATTACATTCCTGTTTACTTGTTTTACTGTTACTAGCATGTTTAGTGGATAGGAAATTTTATGCTGATCTGTTCTGCTGGCATGTTTGACTCTGTTTTCACATGTTAGTGTCATGCTAGGTTTGTTCTTCCAGCATGCTTGATTTCTGTTTTAAGCTCGTAGTACCATGCTAGGGTTAATTGTTGTGAAGCATGTTTGTTTGTTAAGAAACAGGGTTTATGTAATCTTAGATAGAACTTGTTAGGTTGTCATCATCTAGAGGCTGAGAGTGGACCAACGTACGTGTCCCCACCGGTCGGGTTGTGAGGATAGATTCCTTACCCTCGGCAGTTGGGTGTGGAGTAGCTACCACACTGGTATGAGCCTAGTCTGTAGCTTGCTAGAGCGGAACCCTACCAACAGTGTAAGCTTGCCTTGGCTGGTTCTTAGCTTCAGGCATCGGTGGTTTTCAGGCTACTACAGTTGAGTGCCAAGGGCCTCGCACTACTGTGGATCAGTGACACTGCTTTCAAGTCTTTAGGCATGCGTACCTGGACTGGCGTAGTTTGTCCCTAGGCCTCCACATTTACGTAGTTTACAGCAGCATGCAGTGTGCGGGCACACGCGTTAGGCACCGGGCGGAGAGCTCCCTCGGGCTAATGTTCGTGATTACACCATCTTCCTTTCTGAGTTAAGAACCGAACTTCGGGTACTCTCCTAGATGTCTCAGGATCAGCTGTTGAGCGGTCACTTGGCCGAGGGTATGAGACCTTCGAGGATATCTATTTTGGGATCAGCTTTTGAGTTGATCATTTGGCTGAGAGTAAGAGACCTTCGAGGATATCTATTGGGATCAGTTATTGAGCTGATCATTAGGCCGAAAGTAAGAGACTTTCAATGACTCAGAAGTTGTTTGACAACTCATTTCAAGGATTCTGTGTTAGTAACTGTTTGCATGTTTACTTGGATGCTAGTTGATGCGTTGTTTCGTACTATACCCCAGTTGAGGATTCTTATTGAGTGCCTTCGTACTCACCTTTATTTTCTATGGTTTTTCCACCAGGTAACTTGGGACACCACCAGGACGGCTAGCGGAGGGAGCTGTATGAACATGGGAACCGCTGGCACTCTGTTTTACGTTTTGGTTTGTTTGATTTGATTCAGCATGTAGTTGGACACGAAGTTCGTAGGATTTGCATATGGAACCTGATGGTGTATTTGAATGTTTTGTATTTTGTTATTTCAAATTATACTCTGGCCAGGGTTGTTTTTAATGTTTGAACAGGGAGTAAATTTTTAAGTGAAACAGGTTCCTTGAAATTTTGAAATGGAAGTTTTTACAAACTGCAATGTTAGATGCTTTTTCTTATCTTTCAAGCATGCATGCTGAGTAAGGACCAAGTTTTAGGACCATTTTTGGGTCGGGTCCTTACAGTTGGTATCAAAGCGTAGAGTCATAGATTCTGTAGACTAACCTGCTTTGTAGTTTGTTTGTCCCCATGATCATCAGCACTCTAACGGCCATCAGGTTTGTCTAAGTTCTTTTATGGGTTTTTACAGTACTGCATCTACTATACATGTGTTACCCTTGTTGGCAGTGAGAGTCCGAGAGTGAACTAGCCCTTTGTGGTTTTCGTGTAGATCGCAAGTATGCCGGTTACATGCAGTGGAGTAAGGACGTCAGGTACGGTAACAGAGAGATTAATGAGACGACGTCTAGGGTTGATCCGACCCGTAGGCCACCTTTGGCCCTAACTGCTAACTTGCCTAGAGAAGGGGTAGAGGCTGCTATGCCTCAGAGTGAGACTCTAGAAGCAGAGTTTACTTCGGCCATGAGAGAGATGATGGTCGGTTTGTTGGCTCAATAGAGAGCCGAGACACAGCCGTAGCTTACAACGTAGAGAGAGGAGTTTTGAGCCCAGATAGCCCAGCTGACACAGTTATTCAGCAGGTACCCTCAGCTGCCCCAACCCTAGTGAACTCTCCGGGCGAGCAGGAGCCTATTGTTGAGACACATGAGATTGATGGAGCCGCCGAGTACGGCAGGTGGCTCAAGGATTTCTGTAAGTGGAAGCCCAGAGAGTTTAATGCTTCTGAGAACTCGCTGGTAGCAGCGAAGTAGTTGGCTAGGATGGAGTATATCTTCCGAGTGATAGGTTGTCCTGATGTTCAGAGGCCGAGGTGTGCCGCCCATGTGCTAACTGACACAGCTGTATGGTGGTGGGAGTCCATAGATAGAGGCAGGCTAGCATGGTCTCCACCAGCCACCTGGGAATTGTTTAGAGCTGCGTTTCGGGCCAAGTATATCAGTGAAGAGGCCCAGCAGGAGATGGCAGAGGCCTTCTCAAATCTGAAACAAGGAACTGATAGCATAGCCGGGTATGAAAAGAAATTTTTAAAGTACAGATATTTCGCTCTAGTGTTCATAGCCACAGAAGAGCTCAAGATTAAAAAGTTTGTTGGCAGGTTGAAAAGGGAGGTTGCTCAAGATGTACGAGCACTCGCTCCTGAGACTTATGCTAGAGCCGTGGCGTTGGCCACCATTTATAATTTAAAGTACCCCCGGTGCAAGCCCGAGACGCACCAGCTCAGTTTGTTCAACAGTACTCTGGTCAGAAGAGGAAGTTTGAGTCTTCCAGTGCTTTCCGTTCAGGTGGACAGCAAACTCATCGTCAGGGCCAGTCTCAAGGTAGGGATCAGCGTAGACCCCAGCACAGACAGCAAGACTGCCAGCAGGGCGTAGTCAGGCAGCCACCTCAGTGTAACAGGTGTAGCAAGCCACATTTTGGAGTTTGTGGAGCTTCGCCTCGGGCTTGCTACAGGTGTGGCAAGGAGAGGCACTTGGCCAGATTTTACCCTTAGGATGGAGCAGTTGCCAGGCCAGCTCAACAGTAGGGTCGAGTTTTTACTACGACTCGCCAGGAGGTGGAGAGGACTGATGCTGCAATTGCAGGTACGCTGCTTGTCTTAGATCACTATGCATTTGTATTGTTTGATTCGGGCTCGACCCACTCGTAGGCATCTGATTCATTTGTTAGACAAGCTTGTTTGGAACTCGAACCTTTAGAGTTTGAGCTGTGTGTTGTAACTCCTTCGGGAGTAAGTATGTTAGCTAGTGAGAAAGTTAAGAGTGGTCGGATACAGATATCCGAGGAGCTTTTAGTAGCTACCCTCATAGTCCTACCTATGAGTGGTTTTGACGTTATCCTTGGTATGGATTGGTTAGCTGAGAACCATGCAATGATAGATTGCCGCCAGAAGGAAGTCGTGTTTAGACCGCCCAAGAAATAGAGCTTCAAGTTTTGTGGTGTCCAGAGCGGAGTGTGACCGCCAATGATTTCAGTAGTGAAAGCCCGTCGTTTGTTAGCTCGAGGAGCTTAGGGCTATTTAGCAAGGTTGTCAAGTGAAGGTAGTACCCCGTTGTCTGTTGACCAGGTACCAGTAGTATAGGAGTTTACAGATGTCTTCCCTGAGGAGTTACTGGGTTTACCCCCGCAGAGAGAGGTGGACTTTACTATTGAGCTTGAGTCAGAGACTCTCCCTATCTCTAAAGCTCTGTAACGGATGGCGTCAGTTGAGTTGCGAGAACTCAAAGTGTAGTTGCAAGAGATGCTTGACTGAGGATTAATCCGCCCGAGTGTGTCTCCGTGCGGAGCTCCTGTTTTGTTTGTAAAGAAAAATGACGGATCGATGCACCTTTGTATAGATTACCAAGAGTTGAACAAGGTCACAGTAAAGAACAAGTACCCTTTTTCCGCGCATAGATGACTTGTTTGATCAGCTTTAGGGAGCTTCAGTGTTTTCCAAGTTTGACTTGAGGTCAGGGTACCATCAGTTGAGGATCCGAGATGCTGATATCAAGAAGACAACATTCAAATCGAGGTATGGACATTATGAGTTTGTGGTCATGTCTTTCAGGCTGACCAATGCCCCCACAGAGTTTATGGACATGATGGACAGGGTCATTCTTGGATAGCTTTGTCATTGTGTTCATAGACGACATATTGATTTACTCAAAGACGAGAATGGACAATACTTCTCACCTAAGACAAGTTTTGACAGCTCTGAGAGAAAACAAGTTGTATGCTAAGTTCTACAAGTGTGAATTCTGGTTAGAGCAAGTGGCTTTCCTTGGACATGTTGTTTCCAAAGATGGAATTACAGTGGACCCCGCTAAAATTAAGGAAATAAGTTCGTGGGCTAGACCGACTATGGTCGCAGAGATTCGAAACTTTCTAGGTCTAGCAGGTTATTACCAGAGATTCGTCAAGGACTTTTCTGCTAAAGCAGCACCCCTGACCGGATTGGCTAGGAAGGGTGTTGACTTCATTTGGGAGCCAGTTGTGAAGAGAGTTTTGCTTGGTTGAAGCACAATTTGATGTCCGCCCCAGTGTTGTCAGTTTCTAAGGGAATAGGTGGTTTCATAGTGTATAGCGATGCTTCCAAGTTTAGTTTGGGCTGTGTTCTGATGCAGTATGGGAAGGTGATTGCTTATGCTTCCCGACAGTTGAAGCCGCATGAAAAGAACTATCCAACTCATGACATGGAATTGGCAGCTGCTGTTTTTGCTCTAAAGATTTGGAGGCATTACTTGTATGGTGAGAAAATTTAGATGTTTACAGATCACCAGAGCCTTAAGTACTTCTTCACTCAGAAGGAGTTAAACATGAGACAAAGGAGGTGGCTCGAGTTGGTTAAGGACTACAATTATGAGATATTGCACCACCCGGGAAAGGCCAATGTTGTGGCCGATGCTCTGAGTAGAAAGACGTCGCACTTCACAGATTTGTTGAGTTCCCAGATTCATTTGATGAAAGAGTTAGAGCGAGTCAGTATTGCAGTGTTCTTGGGAGAGGTTACCGCTAGGGTAGTCCAGTTGACAGTTCAGCCGTCGATAAAGCAAAGGATCATTGATGGCCAGCTGAGTGATCCTAAGTTGAGCAGGTTGATTGAGAGAGATTGGGAGGACGGAGATTTTGACTTCGTCTTGGCACCAGACGGAGGTTTGAGGTATAGAGGTCGGTTGTGTGTTCCAGCTGACGCCGGGTTACGAGCCGAGTTGCTCACTGAGGCTCATAGCTTCCCATTTACTTAGCACCCAGGAAGTACCAAGATGTATCAGGATCTCAAGTAGACGTTCTGGTGGATGGGTATGAAGCGAGACGTTGCAGAGTTTGTTAGCCGGTGTCTCACTTGTCAACAAGTGAAGGCTTCTAGACAAAAACCGGTATGGTTGTTGTAACCGTTGACCAGTGAAAGTGGGAAGAGATTTCGATGGATTTTATTTCTAGGTTGTCGAGGACGCCGAGAGGGTTTACTCAGATCTGAGTTGTTGTAGACAGGCTAACTATTCCATGGAGCAGTGGGCACAGCTATTTTTGGATTAGATCGTTCAGTACCATGGGGTGCCGGTGAGGATTGTTTTGGATAGTGACTCTCGGTTCACTTCTCGCTTCTAGAGAACGCTCTAGAAGGGTTTGGGAACCAAGTGCAGCTTCAGTACTGCTTTTCACCCTCAGACGAATGGTCAGACAGAGAGAGTGAACCAGATCCTCGAGGATATGTTGCGAGTCTGTGTTTTGGACTTCCCAGCCAGTGGGATCAGTATTTGTATCTGATGGAATTCGCTTACAATAACAACTATCAGTCGACGATTCAGATGGCTCCGTTTGAGGCCTTATATGGTAAGTGGTGTAGATCTCTAGTGTTCTGGGAAGAGGTTGGTGACAGAAAGGTTTTGGAGCCCGAACTGTTACAGATGACTAACGACACGGTGCAGAAGATCAGGGCTCGTATGTTGACGGCACAGAGTAGGCATAAAAGTTACGCCGATGTTCTGCGTAGAGATTTAGAGTTTGAAGTTGGCCAGCATGTATTTCTGAAAGTAGCATCAATGTGTAGAGTTTTGAGGTTTGGTAAGCGGGGCAAGTTGAGTCCCAAGTTTGTAGGGCTTTTTGAGATCTTTGAGCGGATTGGTCCAGTGACCTACCGTTTGGCCTTGCCTCCGTCTTTGGCAGCAGTGCACAGTGTCTTTCACGTTTCTATGTTAAGACAATATGTGGCAGATCCTTCGCATATAGTTGATTTTGAGCGGTTAGAGCTGAACGAGGACTTGAGTTTCGAGGAAAAACCAGTGCAGATTCTAGCTCAAAATCGCAAGACGTTGCATAACCAGAAGATTAGCTTGGTTAAGGTTCAATGGAAAAATCAGAGGGCAGAGGAAGCTACTTGGGAGTTAGAGGATGAGATGAGGACGCATTATCCAGAGTTGTTCCAATCTTAGGACTTTCGAGGAAGAAAGTCTTAAAAGGAAGGAATATTGTAACGACCCAGTTTTCCTTTCCAGTTCTCTAGATATGTTCTGTTGCATTTTAAGTTGTTCGGTTGAGCCGTTAGGGTAGTTTGGACCTCTGGCAGCATTTTGGTAATTTTGCCATCAGGGGTAGTCTAGTAATTAACCAGGGTTTCAAGGCTGTTTATGTTATTGCTGAGTTCGGGTTTTTACTTCAGTTTCAGATTTCCAGGGTTAAATGTTGCTATTTGAGAAGTTTGGAGCCTTTGTTTGATGAATTGAGAAAAAGGAGAAATTATTTGTTAAAAGGTGTCTTCGTCAAGACTCGAAGCTGAAACCACTTAAGGACACGTGTCACATTCTGGTTAACCCTCTTTGCTTTTGGCCAAGACCTACATGTTTAGCCCCACTTCTTATTTTTCTCCCAAACGCGATTTCTCTTCTTTTCTTCTTCTCCATCTTCTTCCTTTGCCGAATTCACCACAGCCAAACTCCCATCTCCATCGCCAAGCAAAACCCTAGCCAAGAAGCTTCAACTCCACTTGCCACAGCATCAAGTTCCTTTGCCCAAGCCCCTTGTCGTTGAAAGACCCATCACCGAGCGCCAGCAGCCTTGCGATCGCAGGGCCTCTCCCAGCCGCATAGCCCTCTACGAGCACTTTTGGATCACAAGCTTTCTCCTTCACCAATCAGCTCACGTTCACCCACATGCCCTGATCTTCGCCATGCAACAGCTTCACCCGTTCAACCGCATGTCTGCCTTCGTTGCTCACCCTCGCCCAGTAGCTGCACTTCTCCTTCGACCTTCGCGCATCGCCAAGCCGAGCCTCCTCGTACAGCGCTCTCATCCTACCGCGATCGCGCTTGCTGCCCATGCTGCACGCTCCTTACCGAGACTGTCCTTGTCTAGAGCTTTGCTGAACGAGTTGCCTTGTGTTCGGTTTAGGGTAATTTCTTTTCTGAGCCTGTGTTGGTCGTTTTAGTTTCGTGCTGCTGTTTCGAGTGGTCTTTAATTCGTGTACGTTATTTATTACTTGTTAGGTTTGTTGGATCTGTAGCTCGAGGAGCATTTTATCTATTGTGTATTTCTGCTTGTTTCCAGGTAAGGATTTTTTGTCGAGGTTGTATGAACCCTGCGAGACTTCTTTGATTACATTCATGTTTACCTGTTTTACTGTTACTAGCATGTTTAGTGGATAGGAACTTTTATGCTGATCTGTTCTGCTGGCATGTTTAACTCTGTTTTAACATGTTAGTGTCAAGCTAGGTTTGTTCTTCTAGCATGCTTGATTTCTGTTTTAAGCATGTAGTACCATGCTAGGGTTAATTGTTGTGAAGCATGTTTGTTTGTTAAGAAACTGGGTTTGTGTAATCTTAGAGAGAACTTGTTAGGTTGTCATCATCTAGAGGCTGAGAGTGGACCAACGTACCCACGGTCGGGCTGTGAGGACAGATTTCTTACCCTTGGCAATCGGGTGTGGAGTAGCTACCACACTGGCATAAGCCTAGTCTATAGCCTGCTAGAGTGAAACCCTGTCAACGGTGTAAGCCTGCCTTGGCCGGTTCTTAGCTTCAGGCATTGGTGGTTTTCAGGCTGCTACAGTTGAGTGTCGAGGGCCTCCCACTACTGTAGATCAGTGACACCACTTCCGAGTCTTTAGGTATGCGTACCTGGACTGGTGTAGTTTGTCCCTAGGCCCCCACATTTACGCAGTTTGTAGCAGCATGCGGTGTGTGCACACACGAGTTTGGCACCGGGCAGAGAGCTCCCTCGGGCTAATGTTCGTGAGTACACCATCTTCCTTTCCTAGTTTAGAACCAGACTTTGGGTACTCTTCCGGATGTCCCAGGACCAGCTCTCCAGAACCAGCTATTGATCGGTCACTTGGCCGAGGGTATGAGACCTTCGAGGATATCTGTTTTGGGATCAGCTTTTGAGTTAATCATTTGGCCGAGGGTAAGAGACCTTCGAGGATATCTGTTGTTATCAGTTATTGAGCTGATCATTAGGCCGAAGTAAGAGACTTTCGATGACTCAGGAGTTGTATTGATAACTCATTTCAAGGATTCAGTGTTGGTAACTATTTGCATGTTTACTTGGATGCTAGTTGATGCATTGTTTCGTATTGTACCCCGGTTGGGGATTCTTATTGAGTACCTTCGTACTCACCCTTATTTTCTGTGATTTTTCCACCAGGTAACTTGGGACAGCACCAGGACAGCTAACGGAGGGAGTTGTATGACCATGGGAGCCGTCGGCACTCTGTTTTACGTTTTTGTTTGTTTGATTTGATTCAGCATGTAGTTGGACACGGAGTCCGTAGGATTTTCATATGGAACCTGATGGTGTATTTGAATGTTTTGTATTTTGTTATTTCAAATTATACTCTGGCTAGGGTTGTTTTTAATGTTTGAACAGGGAGTAAATTTTTAAGTGTTCATAAACAGGTTCCTTGAAATTTTCAAATGGAAGTTTTAAGCAAACTACAATGTTAGATGCTTTTTCTTATCTTTCATGCATGCATGCTAAGTAAGGACCAGGTTTTAGGACCATTTTTGGGTCGGGTCCTTACATGATAGCTCTCAAATAGAGCATATTTTAAGCTGTCTTAGTTAGAATTATTCTGGGATTAAAAGGGGAAAGCAAGCATTAATAGAAGAAATACGATGAAATAACTTAGAAAGTCAGCATGCATTCATAATTGAGCATCAGCAGCATAGTTTCATGTTTTTAGCATAAATCTTGAGTAAACTGTGCCTAATCAATACTAATGGCAGGACTTATTAACTACACTGCAGAAAGGACAATCAGCGCGAGCGATGATCAGCAGCACAAAAGGCGCAAATTCAAAATAAAAACAAACTCGGGAAAGATATGCCAACAAGAAAATAATCAAGAATCAATCTAGTAATCAAGGCGGCGTCAATCAAATAAATTCTGACGAAAATCAAGGAACGCTGCATTAATGAAGATTTCACAGCTCACCTCGACTTGGTGGCCTAATTCAATCCTATAAATACTGAGACATGGAGCCAAGGAAGTTGAGCTGGTCGGTCGGCCATGAAGCCTATCGCAGAGAGAAGAAATTGGTGGTGTCGTAGGAGCCGATGACAAGGGGACTGCACACCTTCGGCTGTGCCAATTCCATTTTACTATTTTATTAGGAGTAGTTTGTAGATTTGAATATTTCTTACTTGCAATAAAATCATCTGGTTTACCTTCTATATTATGTTTATCTCTATAGCTACGCTGTAGGAGTTTATGTTTACTATTCATAAATAGAAGTATGCTAGGAGCGTAGGTCATTGAGTTTTACACTGCTGCATGTTAATCTTTATATATATGCGTTGCCTAGCTACCCACGCGTATACCTTGTGGTGAGATCGAAAGAAAGAACTGCATGTTGACCTAATATTCTACATTAGGTTGTGTAAACGTCTGTCCACTACTTAGAGTGTTAGGAATAACCTCACTAATGCTTGCGTTGACCTGTTGCCTAGTATGGAGTTCATAGCAGAAGCTGGTTCTGCCATAGATCATTAAGTGCAGGCGTACTTGTTTGTTAGGGAAGCAATACTCTCGTTGACTAGTCCGCACGCTTATAATGCTCTAGAATTGTTAGTTTAGCATTACTCATTGCATCATATTTAATTTCAGCATCTTATTTGTTTACATGATTGCATTTCAACCAAACCACAACAACGTAAACACATATACTTTACTTTTATGCACGACTCTAACTTAATAGCGTTAGCTCTAGACATCAATCTCTATGGAATCGATAAAATAATATACTTATTACTTGTTGTAATTCCCGACCGCGTATACTTGCGCGTAAGTGATTCTGAGTTACACTTAGCTTAAGTTGACTTTGACTTTGAAGTGTGTAGATTTCTTGTCATCGGCTCCTACAACACCACCAGCTCTAGTTCACGTAGATTGGCTCTTGGCCAACCTACCAGTTCTGGCCACCCTCTCACCGATTGTAGCTTCTTTCTTATAATTTATAGAGTTGTTTGCTTGGCTAACAAGTTTGGACGAGCTGGAAGATTTTTATTAATACAAGATTCCTTGATTTCTGGTGGGAATTCTTGATTGTCGCCAAATTAATTGCTTGATTGATTTTTTGTTCTTTCTTTATTGGCATAGTTCCTCAAATGTGACTACCTTGGGATTGCATCGTGCTGCATTTCGCTATTTGCATTGATTTGTTCTCCAGCGTCCAAGTTCCACTTTTCTTGCATTGTATGGCATTAAGCACAGTTTATTCAATCATTTTACTCCAAAATGAAATGTTGGGCCTCTAGCGCGCTAAATGATGAATGCATATGATTTCTAACAATTTTATTCGCATGAAGTCTTTTATAGCTTGATTATTTCCCTTGAACCTTAGAAAAATGCATAATAATTTAGCCTATTTTATGCTCTATTTGAGAGCTATCAAAAGAATTGGTACGAAAATTAGTGCAAGATTCTTGATTCGGTTTAAAAAATTTCCTTCCGTGGTTATTCTTTCCTTGCACAAGGATATTCGATTATTTTTCAAAACATTATATTGACCCTGTGAAAGAAATGAGCAATCACGACATTCTAGCCTACACTTTTGAAATTCATCCTGCTTAGAGTTTCACTCCCTTGTAACTAATGGCCTCGAATAACAAGACATCTAGCAATGGCAAGGCAGTATAAACCAGGGGAGGAGGACATAACACTCTTCCAGCATATCTCTACACATCGCTAGCAAAAAAAAGATTCTGGCAAGACCGCGGTTGGCTAGGGACGTACATACCAGAAAAAGACCTTTACAAAGTATGTACTCTGGGCTAGGAAAAACTAGCATAACCAGCCATGTATGCGAGACTAGACTGGGTTCGCCAGTTTTATGCTAATCTCAACAGAGAAAAACCATTTTTCTCATACGTCAATGGACAAGTCATAGATTGTAGATCCTCAGCATTGAACAAAAATTTTCACCTTCCTAACGACATTGGGACAGAATGACAACGATTATTGAAGGTACCAACCAAGTAGTAGCTGTAGGATTGTACAAAGATAATTGGTACTGAAGGAGCACAGTGGAAGAATCATTGGTCATTTCCAGCAGAGGATATCAAACCAGAGCTCTGGGATTGGACGCAATTCATTAAAAACTCAATCATTCCATCAACCAGTGCCAAGATAGTTAGCAGAGATCAAGCACTACTGCTATACGCGTTTAAAAGTAGAAAACACATCAATCTAGGAAGAATAATAGAAGGGTAAATTTAGCGTTAGGTCTCAGTCAAACGCAGGAAGATGTTTTATCCACTCACTATAACAATGTTCTGTTTGGAACAAGCTATTCAGCCGCAGCCTAATGAAAAAAAAATTTGAAAATTTATACCAAGCATCAAAGGGTGATTGATGATGTGGCGTGGCCAGAAAGAATGAAGGAATTTGAAGCATTTTTTGCCGCGGACGAATTGGTTAAGCAATTCGAATTACTTTACGCCAATTCGACAGACTATTGGGCCTACGCGAATGAAAGAGATGAATTACTTTGGAAGGTTGCCACAGCATTAAAAGAAAATTTTGAAATGCCAGAACTTCTAAAACACATACTCAATGTAAAGCAAGGCAAGGATGACAAACGCACCAATGCAAACAACTGATGGATTCTATTTTCAAAAGTTTTTATATTTACTTGTGCATGCATTTCATGATAGGATGCAGTAGTTTAATTTAATTATTTTCAGTACCTCATGCATCTCATGTTAGGATGAATTTTATCATTTTTCGTTATTTTAATAGAAGTCGAATTTTACTTTGAAAGTTTAGTGCTAGCATTATTATCATGAATCTAAATTTTAGTGTAAAATTTATTTTCTTTACAAGAGTTCTTAAATTCCCCTAGATTCAAACCTAGCACCAAAATAGTCCTTATCGTGCATGGCAAAAAGAACCAAAACTTTACAAGGGAGTCTTAGAGCTTGAGATAGCATACTTAATTGGAGGAATAATTAAGTATGAGGGAACTAAGCCTCACCTTCATTACAGACAATGAAGATTTTAAGTTTAGGGGTGAGGGCAAGCCCGCAGAGTGACTACAAAGAGAGGAAAAAGTAAATAAGTAGCATTGCCTTCCAAAATATATATACCCAAAATAAGGATCAACGCATTTTGGGTAAAATAAAGACAGAAAAGAGCAAATAGCCGTAGGAATTCTCAGAGTACTCCGCTGTCTACCAAAGCGCAAGCTAAATTTTTTTGCTTAGATGAAATGCTTTATGCTCAAGCAGATCACTCTAGGAACTACATAATTGTAGATATGAGTGCAACTCAAGAGGAATGCACAAGCGAAAATCCTTGCTGGATCGGGGGACCTAAATAGCGGTCTTGACAAAATGTGTTGGCCAACCGTGGTTATAGAAGTAGTTGATGACAATAAATTGAGCAATAGGAAATACTTGTAATGAGAATCAATCTACCAGTCACGATAGGGAGGATTTTGGAAGCAAACATGAATCTTTGGGAAAGTTTGAAAACTGATAAGAGAAGGAAGTTTTATGTTAGGATGATGAGATGCAATAAGACCTGCTAGAGTTATGCTTAAAAAGAGAAGGATGACTTAGAAAAAAAAATGCTAATAGCTAGATCACGTATTGCTTGAGACAAGCAATGATTTATGTTTGGCGGTTTGATAGTTGTCAATAGAGCATAAATTAGGCTAGTTTATTATGCATTTTTCTAAGGTTCAAGGGAAATAATCGTTCTATAAAAGACTCAAGGCGAGTAAAACTGTTCAAAATCATATGCATTTATCATTTAAGCGCATTAGAGGTTAAGCATTGCATTTTAAAGTAAAAGAGTGAATAAACTATCCTAAATGCGATACAATGTAGGAAAATGCGAAACTTAGACGCTGCGGAACAAATCAATGCGAACAGCGGAACACAAACGTAACATGATGCAGTCTCAAGGCAGTCGCGTTCAAAGAATCACACCAATAAAGAAATAACAAGAAAATAAATCAAGCAATCAATTTGGCATAAATCAAGAAATCCCTGCAGAAATCAAGGAATCTGTATCAATGAAGATATTCTAGCTCACCTAAACTTGCAAGCCAAGAAAATCAACTTTATAAATTGCAAGAAAGAAGCTGCAATCGGAGAGCTGGTGAGGGTGGCCAAAACTAGTAGGTTGGCCAAAAGCCAATTTGCATATCCTGGAACTGGTGGTGTTCGTAGGAGCCGATGATAAGGAGTCTACACACTTCACAACCACGCCAATTCCTATTTGTTATTTTAATGTTTTATTAGTGAGGAAAAGATTAAAGAATTGTTACAACTTTTAGTAATGAGATATCTAAATTTCCCTTATTATTTGTTGTTCATTTCTATGTCTCAACTAGTTAGGAGCTATAGTGATTATTTGTATGTAGAATGCATGTTGATGTTGTAGGTTCTTAGTTTTTATACTGCTGAAATTTTACTTTTAAGCATCCGTCGATTAGCTACCCACGTATGCTAACCTTCAGTAAACTCGAAAGAGGGAGCTGGAGGCAAATCCAGTATGTTACAATAGGTTCATCGTGAGAACTCTTGCATGATTTAAGGAGTTAGGAATAACCTTACTATCGCACGCGTTGTCGAGGTTTAGTATGAATAACTGCTGCGGGAGCCGAGTTAATCGTAAATCATTAAGTAAGAAAATACTTATTAAGATGAGGAAGTGTGAAGTCTAATTACCAGCATTGCATATTCAGCATCTTCTATATCAGCGATTTTCACCTATGCTCATTTGTTTCTTGTTTTACTTAGAGTCTTAGAAAGAAAAACCAAAATCAACCTTCACTTACATGCTTTTTATTTACTTGCACAACTCTTAAATTGGTGAAACTAATTTTAGACCTCAATCCATATGGAGATCAATAAAATACATACTTATTACTTGCTGCAATCCGACCGCGTATGCTTACGTGTAGTGATTTTGAAGCCTCGCTTAGCAATAAGTTTAGCCTAGAATCCATTTATTACGTAGTTATATCGGAACGATTAACCGCTCATCAGGAAACTAAGCCTCACCTTCATTGAGGACAATGAAGATTTTAAGTCTGGGGGTGAAGGCAAGCCAGATGATATAAAAAAAATGGCTGCAAAATGAAGATCAAAACATTATAGGTAAAATAAAGGTACAAAAGAGCGAATAGTCGTGGAAATCCCAAAATATTTTTCCACCAAAAGCGCAAGCTTAAGACATTCCATTTGCTTAGATAGAACGTTTTATGCTAAGGTGAACCATTCTGAGAGCTATGGAATAGTGGACATGAGTACAACTTAAGTAAGAATGCGAAAAGCAAAGCAGAAATCCTCGAGGGATTTGAGACCTAAATAGATAGCCTTTAAGAATGTTTTGGGCAAAATTAGGATGATCGAGGGGTTGATTAAGCCGTTTCAGAGTCATAGGAATTAGCTTTAAAGATGTTCAATTTGCTGGTTGGAAGAGGAAGAAGCTAGTGTCAATGAAGGAAGTAAACTAGTAAGTTTAAGACACTAAATGCCGATAAGTTAACTTTATATTTTGTTTCATAGGAGAATTTAGACTTATGGATGGCAAAGCATATGACATGTTTAGACTATTGTATTCATCATTAATCATTCATATAGGGACTAAAGGAATATCTTTATAAAAACCCGACCTAAACTGGGATCTCAATCTAGGTTTTTACTACAGTGCATGGGTTTAAATTATGACAACTAGGCATGGTTTTTAAATAGCCAAAAACAAAAGTTGCACTTTTATTAAAATCATCAAACAGATAAAACCAAATTCAGAAATCTGTTCAATAAGGTACTCTCAAGAAACCAAGTAAGGTAAGAACAAGTAAACCCAACATGTAGTAGCATCATTCCTAAGACCGGTTCATGCGGAAGAAATAACAAATAAAATGGTAACTCTATAAATGTAGAGCACATCCCATGGTCGATCCAGCTCCAATTAGTCATTCTGGTACATCGTGTGAGTACCTGTGGGCAAACCATAGAAGAAAAAGGGTAAGTTCTAAACTTAGTAAGGATCCCTGCTCGGAATCATCAAGCATGCATATAAAAAGCTATAGGCTCAATTTATCGACAAAGACAATGGGCATAAACCTCTAACATTAACGGGCACAAAATCCCTCAAACAATAATGGGTATAAACCCCCTCAAACAATAATGGGCACAAAACCCCTGATAAATAGCAATGGGCACAAAACCACTCAAACAATAATGGGCACAAAACCCCTCAACAACACTCCATATCATAATTAACATGTCATTCCACCTTAAATCTGAAACATGAGCAGCTAACTAGGCAATCAGTAAACATGTCATTTCGACTAAGTGATAGGTCGATAACTCGCCCTATTGGAAAAATTAAAGATATATTGGTTCAGGTCGACAAGTTCATTTTTCTGGCAGACTTCATCATTCTCGACTAAGAAGCAAATCTAGAAGTTCCAATTATTTTGGGACGACCATTTCTGAGAACTGGACGGACATTGGTAGATGTTTACGAAGAAACAATCACGTTAAGGATGAACGATTAGCAAATTCAGTTTAACATATTCGATTCGATGAAGCAGCCAGACACGGAGGATACTTTGTATATCAGTCAATTAGAAGTGTTGTTGAATGAAGCAGTCATGACTGAGCAACAGCAGGAGATGCTGACCACTGTCGATAATACAGAGGAAGTAGAGGATTCACAGGATGATACATTGGAGGACACTATAAATGAAGTACATTACTATGAAGCGTTTGATGTGGGAACAAAAGGCAACTCACCAAAGTGCCCCTCAATCGATGAACCTCCAATACTAGAGTTAAAACCTCTCCCTGAGC
This sequence comes from Sechiopsis laciniata, assembly GCA_037833695.1. Lineage (NCBI taxonomy): Eukaryota > Viridiplantae > Streptophyta > Magnoliopsida > Cucurbitales > Cucurbitaceae > Sechiopsis > Sechiopsis laciniata. Next base: position 17,550 of record JBBMKA010029025.1, read on the forward strand.
ATCTGAAGTATGTGATGACTCTAAAATAGAGTAAGATTTTAGCCTGACTTTGGATCATTGTTCGCTCTTATTAATTAAAATTTATTGTGAGTAAGGCGAAATTAGGAATAAAAAAGTGTAATTCGCTAATGCTTACGCATTAGGGGAGTAAAATGAAAAATATCGATTATCAGGCTGAAAACAACCAAAGTAGCACGTTTAGCATGGATTTTGCAAAGCTTATGTTGATTTCTGTTTTCGCAGGGTTAACGCTAGCGGAGTAATGCTATGTGGAGAATCAAGACGCATGAGTGCGAGCAATAAAGCTTGGAAGATCAAGGCTAGAAGCACTTCAAGCACACATGGAAGAATTATCTGCCAGTGAGAAGTTGATTAACCATATAATTAAGAAACAGATGGAAGAAATTAAAAGAGAAATCATCGCAAAAATTGATTCTTACCATTCTGGAATATTCAGAGACTCGATGACCTAGTTCTATAAGTAAGGTGTTTTTGTAATAGGAAGGAGGCTTGGTCTATCCCTGTTCTTTCTTCTCAGAGAAGTTCAGAGTCTCGATCAAGATGACAATTCACTGTCTTGTTTTTATTTTCTTTTCACTATTAGACTCATTTCCTTCAGTAATACAATTCTAGTATGTTTTCCATATCTTGTATTGTGTTATCTGTTTGTATTATGAACTAAGTTCATTAGGGCAAAACTAGAGAAAGTGAATCTTAGTAGCATGTCTTAGGAAGTAACTGGAAGGGTTCATCTAGAGCATGTAGATTAGGTACTTCAATATAACACTATGTGTTGACTGGCCATCCACACACAACTAGTAGGTTATAAATCGGAAGAGGAAATAACATGTCTATTTTTCATGTTTGATAGGTAGTGTTACAGTCCCAGTAGTAATAAGTATGTAATAGTTACGCGTTTATTCATAATTTACTTATTACTTTTTGCCGACCACGTATACTTGCGCAAAGTGGGATCTATTCACACTTTAAGCATTTGGCTATTCTGCGAGTGCCTACCTTGGAGAGAACGAGACATTACCAGTTGTCATGTCTTCACAACTAACATTAGAGCATGAACAGCTAGTCCTAGAACTCCTCATGCAGCACACAAAGGCAATTGGATGGGCTCTGACAGATAAAACAGGCATGAGTCCTACATTTTTTATGCACAAGATCATTCTAAAGGATAATGTCGGGACTTCAGTGGAACATCAAAGACGATTGAACCCCGCCATGAAGGAGGTAGTGAAAAAAAATTGAAAATGGCTTGATGCTGGGGTCATATACCCCATATCAGATAGTCAATGGGTCAGTCCAATTCAATTCATGCCCAAGAAAGGAGGCACCACCATCATTCGCAACGAGAAAAATGAGCTGATTTCAACACGAACAGTTATAGGATGGCGAGTGAGCATGGACTATCGCAAATTGAACAAAGTCACAAAGAAAGATCATTTTCCTTACCTTACATAGACCAAATATTGGATAGCATCGCAAGGAAGGATTACCACTATTTTCTTGATGGATATTCAGGATGCAACCAGAGAAAACCACTTTTACCTGCCCTTATGAAACGTTTGCTTTTAGAAGAATGCCATTTGGAATCTGCAATGCCCCAGCTACATATCAAAGATATATTATGTCTATTTTCTCTGACATGCTCGAAGAAATCATTGAGGTATTTATGGATGACTTCACGGTGTTTGGGAACAGTTTTTCTGATTGTTTAACAAATCTATAAAAAGTGCTCAGCCATTGTGAAGAAACACACCTAGTGCTTAATTGGGAAAAGTGCCATTTCATGGTACGAGAAGGAATTTTCTTGGACATAAAATCTCGAAGGATGGAATGGAAGTTGATCAAGCAAAGATTAAAGCAATAGAAAAGTTAGAGCCACCAAAGAATGCGAAGGGCGTGCGCAGTTTCTTAGGCCATGCTGGGTTTATAGGCGCTTTATCAAAGACTTTTCTAAAATACCAAAACCTATATGCGAGCTTTTAGAAGCTGATCATCCCTTTAATTTTGACTCACTTTGCTTGCAAGTGTTTGGACAATTAAAAAAAGCTCTAACTACTGCACATATCATGATATTGTCTGACTGGAAAAAGCCATTTGAGCTGATGTGCGACGCCAGTGACTATGCGATAGGAGCTATTTTGGGTCAGAAGGGAGAAAAGCTTATCCATCCCATCTACTATGCCAGTAGGGCTTTAACTGAAACGCAGCAAAACTATACAACTACTGAGAAGGAGCTTTTAGCAGTGGTTTACGCGTTAGAAAAATTCTGCTCTTACTTAGTAGGATCCAAGGTGACTGTGTTCACCGACCATGCTGCTATAAGATATCTGATGAGCAAGGCTAATGCAAAACCAAGACTGATTAGATGGATTCTTCTTCTACAAGAGTTTGATATAGAGATCAAGGATAAGAAAGGTTGCGAGAATGTTGTAGTAGACCATCTATTTCGATTAGATAATAGGCGACATGATACAACAATGCTCAACATATTCAAAAAAATTCCCTGATGAACAAGTATTTGTATTCAATCTGGTAGAAAAGAATAATGCTTATTGGTTTGCCGATATTGCCAACTACCTAGCAAGCCATGTCATCCCAACAGATCTTACAAGACAACAAGCAAAGTGATTTTTCCACGACTCGCGATTTTATTTCTAGGATGAACCATTTCTCTATAGGCAATGTGCTGATGGAATAATACACCTATGTGTAGAGGAACATGAGAAGAATGCAATACTAGAGTCGTGCCACGCATCGCCGTATGGAGGACATTTTGGAGGAATGCGTATCGCAACAAAAATTTTTCCAATCTGGCTATTTCTGGCCAAGCATATTCAAGGATGCGTATCACTATGCAAAGACATGCGATAAGTGCCAAAGGAAAGGAAACATAGAAAGAATGGATGAAATGCCGTTGACTTCAATTTTGGAGGTTGAATTATTCGACGCTTGGAGAATCGATTTCATGGGCCCATTTCCCCCTTCGCACGAAAATATGTATATCTTGGTAGCAGTTGATTATGTGTCAAAATGGATTGAAGCGGTCACAACACCTTCAAATGATGCTAAAACAGTCATTAGATTCCTTCATAGGAACATCTTCATAGGGTTTGGGACACCACGAGCACTAATAAGTGATGAGGGCACACATTTCATAAACAGAGCAATGTCTCACGTGCTGCAGAAGTATAATATAAAGCATCCCATTGCCACCCCTTATCATCCGCAGACCAATGGACAAGCTGGAATCTCAAATCGCGAGATTAAGAGTATTCTTGAGAAAGTTATAGGACTTAACCGGAAGGATTGGTCCATGCGACTTGATAATTCACTTTGGGCTTACCGAACTTCATTAAAAATGCCATTGACCATGTCGCCCTACAAAATAGTGTATAAGAAAGTATGCCATTTACCGATCGAGATAGAGCATAAGGCTTTCTAGGCGCTTAAGAAATTAAATCTTGATCTCTAGAAAGCAGTAGCTGTTAGAATGATGGAATTACTCAATTTGGAGGAGCATAGACATTTTTCATAAGAAATGCAAACTGTACAAGGAAAAGATGTAAAAATGGCATGATCGAAGGCTGACTCCGAACTTTCGAGGTTGGACAGCAAGTTTTGTTTTTTAACTCTAGACTTCATTTGTTTCCAAGAAAACTCAGATCCAAGTGGTCTGGACCATTTCTTATTACGCAGGTAAAACCAGGCGGAGTAATCTAGATCAAGAACAAGGCAAATGGGAATGAGTTTGCAGTCAATGGGAAAAGACTTAAGCATTACTGGAATGAGGATGTTCAGAGCAGAATATCTTCATTCGCATTGATTGAAGAATAAGCACACGAGTGTGGGAGTTGAGCCAAAGCATATCGCTAACCTTTAAATTTCGCTCCACGCATGCTAAGTTAAAATATTTCCTAGTTACTTATGCGAGAAGATTATCTGAATTTACAGTTTAGCTGTTTTTAATTTTCATTATTTCTTTGCAATTTTAAATTTCAATAAGTTCTGCGAATCTCTATTTACAATCATATCAATCATTAATTGTGGACGAATATCGAGCAGTAGGATCACAAGAATTACGATCCAACAGTATGTAGAAAATACATGGCTGCTAAGAATCCTCGTCACCTTACATATGCAACTATTGCAATTTTCAATCGTCATACCCTGTCGTTTCGATTGTTAAATACCTTCCAAAATCCTTTCTCTTTTTTTTTTTACTGTAAATCCAATTTTATTTACAACCATCTTAAAAAATGAAAAAAAAAATCCTACCTTGCAATTTACCATAAACTACACCATGGTACGAAGACTTGCAACCACTTATAGAAGGTCGTGGCAGATCAGAATGGAGTAGTAAGGAGAAGTAGACCCCAATCAGGATCTTGAGCAAATAGACGCTGCATCTGTGCACAGTGAAGACAGACAGTCACAAGCCGAACCACCCAGCAAAGGTAAGTGACTACCCAGTCGAAAGGATGGAAGAACGTACTGCAGCAGTAGGGGAATCTTTGGAGGTTCCTGAGGAGGAAAGTGTTGTTACTTTAACACCGCGTCAAGTGGTGAAGATAGGTAGTCTAAAACTCTCAAGGTATTTCGAAGGATTGACGCCTTCAATGGAGGAAGAAAGAAGAAGGAGCACGAATGCAGGCACCTTTAGACCTGTTGAGCTTGCAGCAGTCCGTGTAGAAGCAAGGTATTGGAAGAAGAGGAAATCTTGCACCAGAGGACCTATTCCGATGCAGAATCAAAGAGGAAGCGAACGAAACTGAGGTGAGCATCGCCAAACGATAAAGAGTTCGACTGACACCATTTGGGCGTGATCTTGATGAAGTGGATAGCAGTATCCAGAGCCTCATGGCCGAGTTCGCATCTAGACATCCAAACTTGACAGATGGGGTAGGACCGTCTACACACCTACAAATGTCTACTCGTTTGGAAAAGATGAAGAAGACAATGCAAGAAAAATTCTGGCGCAGTCTTTGGTTGCTAGAAAATAATATGAAGAAGCTTATGGACTACATGAAGAAATGAGACAGGATAGTCTCTGACATACTGGCTAGTTTAGAACTGCAACTCCGCAGACTTATCTTCCTGAATCTCTAAGACATTGTCTCTCCACCGAATTTGATAGCTCTGATTCAGAAGATGATTAGTGAAAAAGGAAGTCTCTGTCCCTGCTGATCCTATCTTTCAAATTTTTTTCATCTGCTCACTGATTAATATAATCATTCCTTCATTTTACTCACTGCTTAAGTTTATTCTTCGACCAATGCTGAGTTAGAATCTTTCTTTTTAATTCTGCACTTTCAAAACATTACCTTTGATACGCTAATATTTAATCTGCCCCGAGCCATCATTCGCGAGTTAATAACAAAATCATCTTGGGACGGATACTTGTGAACTTAGGACATAGAAAAATTTTGTGGGAGGAGACCGATTAGTTTGAAGTAATTCAGAACCTTAGATTCATTTAAGTTTGAGGGAGATAAAACTCACCTTCATTGAGGACAATAAAGCCTTTAAGTTTGGGGTGAGAATTGAGAATTGCCCGCACTATGCGGTGCTTTGCAAATAGAATATGCGAGAACTAAGGGAATGAGGAGAAGAGCGATTGTTAGGATCCTAGTGAATGATGATTTGGAATGATTAAGCGATTGGTGTATCAAGGAAATAATATTTAAAGATTAATTTTTTTTTTAGCAAGAGGAATAACGCGGCATTATGATTTGCATTAGCAGTTATTACACCAATAATAGCATCGCTCGGGACAAGCAATGATTCAAGTTTGGGGGTTTGATGACTCTAAAATAGAGTCAGATTTTAGCCCAACTTTAGATTATTGTTCGCGCTTATTAATTGAAAATTATTGCGAGTAAGGCAAAATTAGGAATAAAAAGGTGTAATTCACTAATGCTCACGCATTGGGGGAGTAAAATGTAAGATATCAATTATTAAGCGGAAAACAACCATAATAGCACGTTTTGCACGAATTTTGCAGGACTTATGCTGATTTCTATTTTTGTAGGGTTAGAACTAGCGGGGCAGTGCGACGCTGAGAATCACGACATGCGATTGCAAGCAATTAAAGCTCGGAAGATAAAGGCCAGAAGTACTTCAAGTAAATAAGGAAGGAATCGTCTGACAGCTAGAAGTTGACTAACCAGACAAATTAAGAGACAGTTTTCTAAAATCACGGGATTCCTACTTTAGACAAATCAAAACACATTTGGCAAGGATTAAACGAGAAATTATTGCGAAGATTGATTCGTGCCATTCTTGGAGATTCGGAGATATGACGACCTAGTCCTATAAATAGATTGTTTGTGTAATAGAAAGGGGTGGAGGTCTTTTCTCTGGTTCTATCTTTTGAGAGGAGTTCAGAGACTCGACCGAGACAACGATAGTTTGTTTATTTGTTTTTCTTTTATTTCATTGTTAGACTCATTTTACTTCAGTAATAAAATTCTAATATGTTTTCCATGTCTTGTTTTTTGTTTTCTGTTTGCATTATGAACTAACTTCATTAGGGCAAAGCTAGGAGAAAGGGAATTTAGTATCATGTTGTAGGAAGAAACTAGAAGGGTTTATCTAGAGCATGTAGATTAGGTACATCAATATAATAGCGAGTGTCGACCGACCATCCACACAAACTAATAGGTTGTAAATCGAAAAAGGAAATAACCTAAGTCTATTTTGCATGTTTGATAGGTAGTGCTACATCTGTGATGCTTTAAATTGGGGTTTAGGAATAAACACATAACTATCACATACTTAGCGCCGACTCGTAATTATATCTAGTCGCGACAGAAGTCAGATTGGATGATAAACAAAGGCAGAAAGGGAAGTTAGTAAGACGTAGTATGATAAAGTCCCTTACCGCAAGTTTTTGTTTATTACTTGCTGCAGACCGCACATACTTGTTCGGATAGTTTAATGTTTTACTTTAGTTTTAAGTTTGGAAAGCCAGTAGGTATCGACAGCAAAGTTGAACAGGCTATAAAACAGGATGAACAAACAACAACCTAGAAGGAAAGCAAAATAAGCAATGTTGTCGCGAAAAATTCCAGATGGAACACTAAAAGAAGTTTATGTCCTTCTCTGTCTTTATTTCGTATATATCTACTGAAATATGTTCAAACCTCCTTTTTACCCACACCTAGTAAGCAAATTAGGATTAAATAGAAAAATCTTTTGCTCATATTCATGCATCTTTTAAATCAAATAGTAAATGCTATATATAAATGTTTCTCCGCTTTGCTCTCGAATATTGTAGCCTGTTATAGTCAAAATTTCTGAACAGTCTAAAACACCCACCTTTATCCTTAGGATTTTAGAAGAATGGACTAGGGGTGAACAAAAACCTGACAACCCGAACCAACCCAACCCAATTTGACGGGTTAGGTTGGGTTAAATATATTTTTAGGTTGGGTTGGCCTCAAAATCATGAAATGTTTATGGGTTGGGTTGGGTTAAGGGTTGACCTAAAATTAACCCAACCCAACCCGACCAACCCGAATTTATTATTTAG
>JBBMKA010029046.1:0-25091 GCA_037833695.1 Sechiopsis laciniata
TAGATTTTAATTATATAAATTAATGTGTAAATTAAGTTATGAGAGCATTTAAGAAATTTCCATGAACAAAACTTATAAAATAAATACAGTTTTCTAAATACCAGTAAAAATATTACTACAAAACAATTATAGTGATCTAAGAATGCCGGATATCTGAAATTCCAGACATTTGAGATTCTAGGCATCAGAAGATTTCAATTATCCATTATCCCAAAGTAAAACGGCCCCAAACAAGTTCTGCAAGATTTCTTTTGCTAAAAGCTATAATCAATCAATACACTAAAACAAAACAATAACCTTTCTAAGTTAGTTCTAGAAGATCTTCTCTCTTCCACCAGTGTGTTCACCTCAATTCTTCTCTATTCTTCCAATATGCTCATCTCAACTCTTCCCTCTTCTTTCGATTTGCTAAGCTTAGTCTTTAAGGCAAAATTTATTTAAATAGTATTCAAAAAAAACCAAAACTTTCTTTATAAGTCTAAAGATTAATATTGAACGTTTGAAAGTCTGAAAAACAAATTTTATAGGCTAGGGATTACAATTGGTCATTTGAAAGTCCATGGAACAAAATTAAACAATAATATTTTTAACCTATTTTTTACAATGCATTATAATCAGTTATTTAAATCAATGCCAGTTCGAAACAATATGTCGTACTCCCTTCGAACATAATTATATCCAAAATTTGGAATACTGGAACATTCATTTCATAAAAACAGTCGACAAAATCATCTAGTCAATTTAGAAACTACCAATGTACATTATTAGAATAATAAACGTCAAGTTAGAAAAAAGTGGTTAAAAAAAACTCACCACTCTCCCAGGGAAGATTCTTCATAAAAATGTAAAAGAACCATTGTTTGGTAATTCTATCACTCAGAATTTCTTTTGTCTAAAATAACCATGTGCACTAAAGCATTAAAAAGCTTACTTTTTAATTTGTTTAATTTTGTCTAGGCTGTTCTTGTTTTATTTGAATCAAAATATTCAAATAATATTGAAAAGAATTTAGAAGATTTTACATGTATAGCAAAACAAACAAACAAAAAATATATCATCCATAACACTTTTTTTAAAATATTTCATATATAACATAAAATAGTATTTTAACATATTTTTTTACGAGTATCAATTATTTCAATCATTGCCAGTGTGGTTCGAAAGGTCCTACGCCTTACGAACATAAGGATTTCCAAAATTTGGAATGCTACATAATTCACACCATAAAAACAGTCGACAAAATATCTAGTCAATCTAGAAACTGCCCATGTACATTATTAGAAAATAAATGTCAAGCTAAAAAACATTGATAATAAAGAAATTTACAACTCTCCAAAGGAACATTCTTCATAAAAATGTAAAAGAACCATTGTTCGGTGATCATACTTCCTTTTGTCTAAAATAACCATATGCATGAAAGCACAAAAAAGCTACTTATTAATTTATATAATTTTGTTTCGGCTGTTCTGGTTTTATTTGAATCAAAATATTCAAATAACATTGAAAATAATTTACGAGATTTTACATGAATAGCAAAACAAACAAACAAAAATATCATCCGTAGCACTTTTTTGAAAATATTTCATATATAGTATAAAATAGTATTTTAACCTTTTTTTTTCCAATGTATAAGTATCAATTATTTCAATCAATAGGTTCGAAACAATATGTCTTACGGTCTTTGAACATAAGAATATCCAACATATGGAATACTACAAGATTCACACCATAAAAACAGTCGACAAAATCATTTAGTCAATCTAAAAACTGCCCATGTACATTATTATAAAATAAACATCAAGCTACAAAATAGTAATAAAAAAGAAACTCTCCACTTTCCTACGGATGATTCTTCATAAAAATGTAAAAGAACCATTGTCTGGTGATTCTCATCTTCCCTTTGTCTATAATAACCATCTACATGGAAGTAAAAAAAATCTACTTCTTACTTTGTATAATTTTGTTTGGACTGTTCTGGTTTTATTTGAATTAAAATATTCAAATAACATTCAAAAGAATTTAGGAGAATCTACCTGAATAGCAAAACAAACAAACAAAATGCCATCCGTAGCACTTTTTGAAAATATTTCATATATAGCATAAAATAGTATTTTAACCTACTTTTTTACAATGTATAAGTATCAATTATTTCAATCAATACTAGCTCAATTCAAAATAATATCTCCTATACTCTTCGAACATAAGGATATCTAACATATGGAATACTACAAGATTCACACCATAAAAATAGTGGACATAGCCACTCTCCTATGGAAGATTCTTCTTAAAAATATAAAAGAACCATTGTCCGGTGATTCTTATCACTCGGACTTCCCTTTGTCTATAATAACCATCTACATGGAAGTATAAAAAAACTACTTCTTACTTTGTATAATTTTGTCTGGGCTGTTCTGGTTTTATTTGAATTAAAATATTCAAATAACATTCAAAAGAATTTAGGAAATTTTACATGAATAGCAAAAAAAAAAAAAAAAATGCCATCCGTAGCACTTTTTGAAAATATTTCATATATAGCATAAAATAGTATTTTAACCTACTTTTTTACAATGTATAAGTATCAATTATTTCAATCAATACTAGCTCAATTCAAAATAATATCTCCTATACTCTTCGAACATAAGGATATCTAACATATGGAATACTACAAGATTCACACCATAAAAATAGTGGACATAGCCACTCTCCTATGGAAGATTCTTCTTAAAAATATAAAAGAACCATTGTCCGGTGATTCTTATCACTCGGACTTCCCTTTGTCTATAATAACCATCTACATGGAAGTATAAAAAAACTACTTCTTATTTTGTATAATTTTGTCTGGACTAATCTGGTTTTATTTGAATTAAAATATTTAAAATAACATTCAAAAGAATTTAGGGGATTTTACATGAATAGAAAAAAAAAAAAAAAAACAAAAACAAAAACATCCATAGCACTTTTTGAAAATATTTGATATATAGCATAAAATAGTATTTTAACATATTTGTTTACAATGTATAAGTATCAATTATTTCAATTAATCAATAATAGCGCGGTTCGAAACAATATGTCCTAAAGCTCTTCAAACATAAGAAAATCCAACATATGAAATACTACAAGATTCACACCATAAAAACTGTCGACAAAATCATCTAGTCAATTTAAAAATTGCACATGTACATTATTAGAAAATAAACATGAAGCTACAAAACAACAATAAAAAAAGAAACTGGCCACTCTCTTATGGAAGATTCTTCTTAAAAATGTAAAAGAACCATTGTCCGATGATTCTCATCACTTGGACTTCCCTTTGTCTATAATAACCATCTACAATTTGATAAGTCTATAAAAATAATGATATTTATTTTGTCAATCTTCCATATAATTTAATTGATTATTGAGCTTAAATATAGAAATTATGATTGATTTATTCTAAGTGGTTAATTGCTACATATGGATAAAATAAGGTTAAAAATATATTTAGTTTGATTTTCTAAATGATAAAAAAGACAATTGAAATTGAAAAAGGAAAATCAAAAGAAACGTGAAAAAGGAAAAATTCAAATTGAATGAGAAAAGGAAACTTATACTATTTTTTAACCTATTATTATTACTATATATATATGTGTATTTGCAAGGGAGGAGGTGAGCCGCGGAGGAAAATAGGAAATATTAAAAGTACGGTCGCAACTTAAAATCTATGGAGGACACAACATAAGTTTTTTTTCTTCTTCTTTATGTAGTTTGATTTTGAACTTTTATTTTTTTGCTTTTCTAGTTAGTTTTTAAGTTCTAGTTGAAGGGTAGTTTCAATTCAATTGTAGTTTTGTGAGGCTTTGGACCTAATTGATATTTTCTTTTAATTCAAAGATTATTTGTTTCTTGTTTTAGTTCTTGATTGATTATTAGCGAATTGAATTGACGCCTTAGTTTGTTACCAATTGATCCATGCTATACATGATGTGTGATAAGTTATTATTTCGAATGATTGTAAATTGTAGCAAAGGGTTGGCCCATGTGTGTGTGATTGTGGCTTTTCCAAATTACATAGCTTACATGATAGGCTCTAGGGAAACAAATAAACAAAATTAATTAATTTTGTATTCGTCTCGTTTAGTTAATTTTGGTTTAGTCGTTCTCATAGATTTTAATGCTATTGTTTAATTGATATGGAACGCTATCGTGCTTAATTAATTGAATAATAAGATTTGGTTGTGATGCTCGGTCGGAGTCAATAAAGTAGGAGAACAATTACCTATTGTGACTTTTCCAAATAGGTAGACTAATTCCTTGAATTTAAGAAATTTAAATAATTTTTGTAGTCTATGATCAAAATTACAATTGGATTAAACTAAATCCTTGAATTGGAAGTTTTTCGTAAATTATTTATTTTATTTATTTTTATTGTTTTAGTTAGAATTTCATTTAAAATATCAAAACCCCCTTTTAATTTATTTTTTAAACATTGAGAAATTAATTCATAGCTCCTTTGGGATTCGACCTGGTTCCACTATTTCTACAAGTTAGAGTTAGTGAATCAGTTTTATTTTGGCGGGCTTCGACAACACGACCAATGGAAGTATAAAAAAACTACTTCTTACTTTGTATAATTTTGTTTGGGTTGTCCTGGTTTTATTTGAATTAAAATATTCAAATAATATTCAAAAGAATTTAGGAGATTTTACATGAATAGCAAAAAAAAAAAAAAAAAAAAAAACCATCCGCAGCACTTTTTTGAAAATATTTCATATATAGCATAAAATAGTATTTTAACATATTTTTTTACAATGTATAAGTATCAATTATTTCAATCAATACTAGAGCGATTCGAAACAATATGTCCTACGCTCTTCGAACATAAGAATGTCCAACATATGGAATATTACAAGATTCACACCATAAAAACAGTCGACAAAATCATCTAGTAAATCTAAAAACTGCCATTAAAAAATAAACATCAAGCTACAAAACAGTAATAAAAAAGAAACTCGCCACTCTCCCATGGAAGAATCTTCATAAAAATGTAAAAGAACTATATTCCGGTGATTCTCATCACTCAGACTTCCTTTTGTCTAAAATAATCATCTGCATAAAAGCATAAAAAAAGCTACTTCTTACTCTATATAATTTTGTCTAGGCTGTTCTAGTTTTATTTGAATCAAAATATTCAAATAACATTCAAAAGACATTAGGGGATTTTACATGGATGGCAAAAAAAAAAAAAAAAAAAAAACCATTCGTAACACTTTTTTGAAAATATTTCATATATAGCATAAAATAGTATTATAACCTATTTTTTTACAATATATAAGTATCAATTATTTCAATCAATACTAGTGCAGTTCGAAACTATGTCCTACGCTCTTCGAACATAAGGATATCCAACATTTAAATATTCTATTATTCTCTTTTGTTTGCTAGTGAGTTCTTACTCTATATAATTTTGTTTGTGTTGTTCTAGTTTTATTTAAAGAATATTCAAACAATTTTATTTGAATCAAAATATTCAAAGAATTTGGAGAATTTTACATGTAGAGCAAAAAAAAAAAAAAAAAAAAAAAAAAAAAAAATCATCCATAGCACTTTTTTGAAAATATTTCATATATAGCATAAAAATAGGCAATTTTTGCAAAATTACAAAAATAACCACGCTTCAATTAGTTTTCAGTTGAGAGATTAAATCAATTTTCTGTTGATAGATTCAATAAGTTCGCTAGTAGTCTCTAATCAATTCACTCATAGATTCAGTCATTTTTCTGTTGATAGATTCAATCAGTTCATTAATATAGTCAATCACTTTGTTGATAGATTGAATCAATTCACTCATATGTTCAATCAATTCACTTATAGATTTCATCAATTCACTGATAGGTTCAATCAAGTCTTTTTTTTTTATTTGCCAGTGATAAAGAAAAGGAAAAAGAATGTTCTAGCTACGGTTGGGGTTAGATGTAACTTGTGGTATAATGAGATGGATTTTAAACCTTCTAAAAAATATATGAAAGGTTTAGAGTGTGTCTCAAGTTCACTATTAGTGCATTCTGATGCTCGGTATTGCCACTTCCCATGATAATCATTATGGAAATTGTTCGAGAGATGGGCAAACCTTGGACAGTAAAAAATCTTTTAAAAGTGGCAACACTTTCAATGCCTTTTTAATGCTTTTGTTTATTTTTATTACTTTTGTTATTGTTTTTGGTGTCGGAGTTTCGAACAGTGAGTTTTTTTTTTATGTGATTTTCAATTATTGTGGTTAAGAGACGAACTGAGTGATAAAGAAATTTCTATTGAAACGATGGATGAGCGTTATCTTCAAAAGACTCTTCATTGCTCTACGGTTGTGAAGCTCTTGTTTTCTACTTTGACGAGTTCTTGCTCGTCAGTGGTCATAAAATTTATAGTCTTAGTCTCAAAGTTTCTTCAACGTCAACCAATGATGTGTTCACTAATTACTACTGACCTTTTACATTAGGATCTATCATTTCATTATGTAAAAAAGTCGATTTAAAAGGTGTTTCAAATCACTTTAGAACCTCTTTCATTTACTTCTTTTCGTCTTATATTTTCATCTGACTCGACTTGTGGATCAGTTTCAAGAGTATCCTTCAGTTTTATTTTATTTTTTGTTATATTTTTCCTTATAGTGTGTATTGTTGTATGCTTTGTTTCTTATTTTAATAAAAAAATTTCTTCTAAAAAAAAAACAAAAAGAAGTCAAAATATGACTTAACACTTTTTTTAGTACGATTGAGAGATTCTCGAGCTACACAATGTGAGGTATTTAATACAACAAGATACCAGTTAAACCATACTTACTTTTTTATTGATATGATTCAATATTTAAATTTGACTAAATTATAAATTTGGTATGTATATATATATATTAAAAATAGAATTTGTCGTGCGAGTTGATGTGAGCATCCTCACTTGTCTTCCTCTGTTCGAACTTAACTATTTTGACCTCACTTCATGAGTTTTAAGCCTTCATGTTGTTTCTTGCATTTGGGTGGCTAAGCCTCAGAGATGTGGCAAACATAAGCTCTTGAGGAATTGAAACTTGCTCAAATTCAATGGCAATTACACGACTTTCGTTACCACCCAATTGAACTCTAAGCACTCTAAAGTTAGTCCCGCCAAGATCTCATGCATAAACAACCCATTTTCATTCCTTTTCACAAATTTCACAAATCACCGCACATCAGTCAAAACGACTTAGTTTTAACCAAAAAGAAAATTCAAACTTTGAAAACATACCAACTAGGCAGAGTGTCGACAGAGATGAGAATCATTTTGAGATCATCGCCGTCTACGGCGAGCCCAGCTCACATATCACCGGCCATTGTTGGAATAAACTTTAATGTAATTGTTAATTAAGGAATTAGTGGGTAATCAATTAAGAAATTAATGAGTTATCAATTTAGAAGACTAATTAAGGAATTAATAGATTATTGATTTAGCAATTAGTGTGAAATATTTATGGAAAGAACTTGGAGACCAAGTTTGTAATAGGCTATAAATAAAATGTTCCTTCATTGTGAATTGTAGAGAGAAAATGTGAGAGCAAAAGTAGAGAGTTTTAAAGAGAAGTAAAGTAAAGTATTTTGAGAATCTGAGTTTTATTGTTTTATTTTTTCAAATTTAGCTTTCACAAATTGGTATAGAGTCGATGGCGAACGTGACAGGTCAAATGTCGTTGCCACGATTGACGAAGGCAAATTACAAGAATTGGAGCATTCAGATGAAAGCGATTTTTGGATCTCATGATGCATGAGAAGTGGTCGAAAAAGGTTTTGTAAAACCAGAATGCGGAGTATGAAAGAAATGTACGATGCCACAAATGAGGTGCATCTTGTTTGTCATTTAGCAGATGCGAAAAGTATTAGCTTTGAGGAAGCAGTGCAAGATGAGAAGTGGCTAAACGCAATGGATTAGGAGATCAATGCGATTGAGCGCAATGATACATGGAAGCTGACAGAATTGCCGAATGCAAGTCAGACGATTGGTGTGAAGTGGGTATTCAAGAAGAAAATGAATGCGCAGGGAAGATAGAGTGCTACTAGGCAAGACTTGTTGCAAAGTGATACAATCAGAAAGCAGGAATCGACTATGATTAAGTTTTTGCTCCAATCGCGAGAATGGAGACAATCCGATTGTTAATTTTGCAAGCGACACAATTTAAATGGCTGATTTATCATATGGATGTCAAGACAACATTCTTGAATGGTGTGCTTGAAGAAGAAGTGCATATTGAGCAACCACTTGGATATGTGAAAATTAGAGAAGAGAAGAATATGTTAAAATTAAAGAAAGCGTTTTACAGGTTGAAGCAAGTACCGCGAATGTGGAATACTTGCATTGATACGTATTTCAAGGAGAACGGATACAAGCAGTGTCCTTACGAGCATGCGCTTTAGACAAAGCAGAATGGAGGTAATGTGATTTTTGTTGCCCTTTATGTTGATGATTTGATTTTTATGGGCAATAGTGATGCGATGATAGAAAAGTTAAAAGCACGATGATGCGAGAGTTTGAGATGACAGATTTGGGCTTACTGAAGTATTTCCTCGGTTTAGAGGTTAAATAAGAAGAAACGAGAATCTTTGTATCCCAAGAGCAGTATGCGAAAGAGATCTTGAAAAAGTTCAAGATGGAAAATTGCAATCCGGTTGCAATACCAATGGAACCAGGTACGAAACTTTCAAAGTTTGATGGAGGAGAACGTGTAGATACAGGCAAATATCGAAGTTTGGTGGGAAGCCTTCGCTATCTCACATGCATAAGGCCAGACATCACATTGAGTGTTGGAATGGTTAGTCGGTTCATGGAGGAGCCAGTTTATACGCATTGGAAAGCATTGAAGAGATTTTTGCTATATATCTAAGGAACAGTGTCACTTGGGATGTTTTATTCGAAAGCGGAAGAGTACAAGTTGAGTGGATATTCCGACAACAATTGGTGCGGAGACATAGACGATC
This sequence comes from Sechiopsis laciniata, assembly GCA_037833695.1. Lineage (NCBI taxonomy): Eukaryota > Viridiplantae > Streptophyta > Magnoliopsida > Cucurbitales > Cucurbitaceae > Sechiopsis > Sechiopsis laciniata. The sequence continues at coordinate 8,976 of JBBMKA010029046.1, forward strand.
GGAAAAGCACTTCGAGATACGCATTCTTTATGGGCAACACAACATTTACTTGGCTGTCAAAGAAACAACCGATCGTGACGCTTTCAACATGCGAAGCTGAATATGTTGCCACTTCTTGGTGCGTTTGTCATGCGATATGGCTGAGAAATTTGTTGAGCAAGATGGAGTTAAAGCAACTTGGTGCGACAGTGATTCAAGTAGACAACAGATCAGCAATTGAGTAAGCAAAGAATACAGTGAATCATGAAAGAAGCAAACATATTGATGTTCATTTTCATTTTATTTGAGATCATGTGAAGGAAGGAAGGGTGGGATTGAAGCATGTAGCGAGTCAAGATCAAGTTGCGGATATTTTCACAAAGCCGTTGCCGAAAGTATTGTTCGAGAAATTCAAGAAGATGATTGACATAGCAGATGGCAGAGCATTTAAGTTTATGGAGAAGTTTTGTTGGAATAAACTTTAATGTAATTGTTAATTAAGGAATTAGTGGGTAAACAATTAAGAAATTAATGGGTTGTTAATTTATGAGACTAATTAAGGAATTAGTAGATTCTTGATTTAACAATTAGTGGGGAATACTTATGGAAAGAACTTGAAGACCAAGTTTGATAGACTTGCTATAAATAGAGTGTTCCTTCATTGTGAATAGAAATAAAATAAAATATTTTGAGAATTTGTATTTTATTGTTTTGCTTTTCGAATTTAGCTTTTACAGCCACTGGGTCCCCACTTATAATAAGCTATATTTTTTTAATGAATAATAAACTACAAAAATCACCCACGTATTTAACTATATTTCTTAATGAATTGTTTTATTACTCATTATCATTAATTATCTTTAAAATTCATAATAAAACATTAATTGTTTAATAACTTTTTATATTTCTCATATTTAAGGTTGTTAGATGTAATTTTTAAATGCATAATTAATATAAATATATAATAAATGAAAATGTAAGAATATGAAAGTTGACTTCCCTCTCCTACAAGTGTATGTATGTATCATCGTTTTCTATCAAATGTAACATCGTTAAGCAATTTTTTTCCTTTTTTTAAGATTACAACAATTTGGAGATGAGGGGTTTCAAACCCATGACCTTTGGGTCCATTTACTTTGAGGTAATTTGGATAACTGGAATTTTCTAATGCCCGGAATGTTAGATGTCTGTAATCACAGATGTACGTCTGGTATCTTTAGATCACTATGTTTATTTTGTAGGAATATTTTTTTATGAATACTTGATGATATTTATATACTGTATTTCTTTGCTAGGAATCGAACTTGGATGACTTAAATTTACCTAAAATTCCAAAAATACTCTTACAATATTCATATAATTTTTTACATTAATTTAATATCATTTTAATTTATATAACATACTTATCTATATAAACTTAATTATTACGTATTTAAATAAATTTATTTTTTTAAAAAATAATTTATTATACTCTTACGTATCTTATTTAAGATTCTTAACTTTAATTTAAATATGAATGTCTTTTGAAAGAAAATATATATTTAACTTTAGTTTTGATGTCATATTCAATGTTCGTAGATATTTGATAAGTTTCGATAATATATAAATATAAGTCTAAGTAGATTTAACAAGTATAAATTCACATATAAGTAGATTTAACAAGTATAAATTCACATATAATATCAACAAAGTGTCATAATATAAAAAATAATGGGTAAGTATTATTAGATATTATTGTTAAGATTTGTTATTGTAACTTCATTTTACTAATTCTGTAGTTTCTATTGTAACCAACTCCATGTAAATCTCTTGTAAGCCTCTTATAAAAAGGCCATCATTCTTTGTACAATTCATCAAAATCATTTATCAAAAATCATATTATTCAAAAGTTATCTTCGTATCAAAGCACCTTAGACCTACGTCTTCTTGTTAAAATGGCCTCCAATCCTCTGAATACAGCCGCTTCAACCCCTCATTTTCTTCTTTCTAATATATGCAATTTGGTACCCATTAGGCTAGATTCTACCAATTATGTACCTTGGAAAGTTCAAGTTTCTGCAATTTGAAGAGCACATGCTCTTTTTCGTCATATTGATGGTTTCACTCCTTAACCTACTCAGTACATTGGCAATACATCGATGACTGAATCATCATCAACACAACAACAAACAGAGAAATCAATCCTGATTTTTTACAATGGATTTACCGGGATCAAGCTCTCATCACTCTCATCAATGCTACACTCTATCCATCAGCCTTTTCTCATGTTACCACAATAGCTACTGCTGGTGATCTTTGGAAGTCATTAGAAACATGGTATTCATCTAAAACTCGGTCCAATATTTTGGCTCTAAGATCTGCTCTTTATTCAGTCTAGAAAGGACCTTCAGAATCTGTAGAGCAATACGCTCGACGTGTCAAAGACATTGTCAATAAGCTTGCAGCAGCATCTGTCACGGTAGATGATGAAGAAACTTTGTTACACATACTAAATGGATTGCCTGCTGATTACGCACATTTTCGCATGTCCATTCGCAGAAGGAGTGCACCTATTACGCTCGGTGAGCTTGAAGTACTACTTGATGCAGAGGAGAAAAGTTTAGTAAAAATTTTCCAATCTTCAGAAGTGTTACCGACAGCAATGGCAACATTTAACTCCAGTGGTCGCAGTTTCAATAATGGCAGTCGTGGATAATGGCAACAAAGAGGCAGTGGAGGCAATATTGGAAGACGATCCTTCAGTGGTAACTCAAGAGGTAGAGGGTGTTACACAAACCCTAGACCAGCATCATCTGCACATTCACAATTGAGTGGGCCAAATCAATTTTCAAATCAATTTCAAAGTGGTAATTTTAATTCATTTTCTAATGGGCCTCACGGTGGTTTTAATTCTCAACAGCCCATGAGACAAAACTATGGTAATTGATGCCAAATTCAAATGGGTCAACACATGGATCTGGACAAAATTATTTGGATCAATTTTCACACCATAATTCATACCCACAGTCTAATTTGCGTGGGAATAATAATGGAAATAGATTATTTTGTCAAATTTGCACTAAACCAGGACATAGTGCTATTGATTGTTATAACAGAATGAATTTTTCTTAACAAGGTCGTCATCCACCGGCCCAATTAGCTGCTATGGCCTCTAATTCCATGAGCTCTATTAATTCTTGTGCTTCTAATGATTTCTGGTTGTCTGACAGTGGCTGCAATGCACATCTCACTTATGATATGTCCAATTTAAACATAGCTCAACCTTATAGTGGTGAAGAATTAGCACCGTTGGGAATGGACAAAATTTGAACATTAATCATAATGGCAATGGTATAGTCCCAACCTATTCTCACAACTTCTATCTTAAAAATATTTTTCATGCTCTTAATCTATCTTTAAACCTTTTATCGGTCAATAAATTTTGTATTGATAATAATTGCCTCTTCATTTTTTATTATGACTCTTTCTTTATCTAGGATAAAACTTCTGGTCAACTCTTGTATAAGGGTAAAAGTATCAATGGCCTTTATCCTATTCCAAGAACTCCTGCTTTATCTTTAATAACTGCATAATAAAAAACTTTTGGTTTTATAGCAAATAAAGAGTGTTTTCTATGGCACCAACGACTGGGTCATCCATCGGCTTAGGTTTTGCATCAGTCTTTACATTGTTTAGGTCTTTCATTTTCCAATTATTTGTCTACTTATGATTGCACCAGTTGTTTACATGCAAAAATGACAAAACAAAGTTTCTCTTTATCAAATTCTATATCATTTCAATCTCTCCAATTAATTCATAGTGATGTATGGGGACCTTCTCCAGTAGTTTCAAATAATGGATATCGTTATTATGTCATTTTTATTGACGATTTCAGCAAATTCACCTGGTTATTTCCAATATCAAATAAAAATGATGTGTCTTCTATTCTTCATAAGTTTGTTCCATTTGTTGAAAATTTACTCTCTTCACATATCAAAATTTTTCGTTCTGATGGAAGTGGTGAATTTTGCAATAAAACTGTGTCCACTTTGTTTCAGTCTAAAGGCATTGTACATAAAAAAAATCTTGTCCTTATACTCCAGAATAAAATGGGGTTGTTGAGTGTAAACATCGACATATTGTTGAAACTGCATTGTCTCTACTATTTCAATCTTCTGTTCCAATTGAATTTTGGCCCTGTGCCTTCTCAACTGTTGTCTTTTTAATTAATAGAATGCCAACACACTCCTTGAATATGTTATCACTGTTTGAAAAATTGTTCGGAAAAACTCCTGATTTACTACATCTAAAAGATTTTGGTTGTGCATGCTATCCTCTTTTGAAACCTTATAATAAACATAAACTCGAACACAAAACTTCTCTTCATGTTTTTCTGGGATATACTCTTGATTATAAAGGATATATATGCACAATCTTGAAACAAAGAAAAACATAGTTTCTCGTCATGTCCATTTCCACGAGTCTGTATTTCCCTTTTCCAACCATTCTTCTAAATCCCACAATGATCCTTTGTTATTCCAATAGATTCATAAACATTCTCTTTCACCCTAAAATCCTCCAACACCTAACACCTCACCTCCCATTCTTGATCATCAATGTATACCAACTGCCATGGTGTTAATGCTCGTGATATGTCTATCTCGCCAATGTCTGCTTCTTCACACTCACTTAGACCAGCGAATCAATCCACTTTACCTACCTCATCCTGCCTAGATATACCTGTCCCAACACCTGTTCACAATCCACCAGAATTAGATCCCATTACCACTACTACATCTAACCCTCATACCACTAAAAACAATCACTCTATGCCAACACGCTCTAAATCAAGTATCTTTAGACCTAGGGCCTTAAATGCTACCACCAGCTCTACTATTCAGACTGATCCTGCTTCTTATACTGAAGCATCAAAATACCCTCATTGGCGATCTGCCATGGCTGATGAGTTCATGGATCTTCAAGAACAAGGAACATGGAGTTTGATTCCTCGCTTACCACGTATGAACATTATCGGGTGTAAATGGGTATTTCGAACAAAATATAATGCGGATGGTTCAATTGCTCGTCATAAAGCTCGTCTAGTTGCAAAGGGTTATCATCAAATTGAGGGATTTGACTTTGATGAAACATTTAGTCCAGTTGTAAAGAAACCCACAATTCGGGTAATTTTAACGTTGACATCTCACTATAGTTGGACTTCACATCAAATGGATGTTAAGAATGCCTTTCTTCATGGTTATCTACAAAAAAAAGTTTATATGTCTCAACCAACAGATTTCATTGATCAAAGCTATCCAAATCATGTTTGTTCTCTCAATAAAAGCTTATATGGTCTCAAACAGGCGCCTCGTGCATGGTATGATCGATTTACATCCTATCTATTGACTCTAGGTGATGTCAAATGCAGATACATCCCTCTTTGTTAGATCTGTTGGCTCCTCATTAACATATCTTCTACTTTATGTGGATGATATTGTCATCACTGGACCAGACCCTCGTTACATTGCAACGTTGAAACGATCCCTTGCTTCTGAGTTTCAAATTTTAGATCTTGGACAAATGAAATACTTCCTTGGTCTAGAAATTCAATATCACGCAACATGAATTTTTGTCAATCAGGCAAAATATTTATTTGATCTTCTAGCTTCGTCTGGGATGAATGCAGCAAAGACTTGTTCAACACCTATGTCGACTACTATTGATTTACGCTCTTCCGCTCCACCTCTTACAAATGTTACACTCTATAGAAAGCTTGTGGGGTCTCTTTAGTATCTCACATTTACACGTCCAGACATTTCCTATGTTGTAAATAGAGTCAGCCAATTTATGCAGCAACCTACGACACTTCATTTCTCAGCGGTCAAACGTATCCTCCGTTATCTTCGTGGAACATCTGACTCGGGTATTATGTTTAAACCAGGGAAGCTATATCTTCAAGTTTTTTGTGATGCTAATTGGGCTGGTGATTCTCTTGATTGACGTTCTACCACTGGATATGTCATTCTTCTTGGCTCCAACCCGATATCATGGTCTACCAAGAAACAACCCACTGTCTCTCGCTCCTCTACAAAAGCCGAGTATCGCGCACTAGCAAATACTGCCTCTGATATTTGCTGGCTCCGACATTTGTTGCGTGATCTATAGGTTTTTTTACACGAACCTCCAACTTTGTATTGTGACAACATTTCTGCCATTTCTTTGGACAGCAACCCTGTATTCCATGCAAGAACAAAACATATTGAAATTGACTACCACTTTGTTCGCGAAAAGGTGGTTCGAAAGGACTTAACTATTAAATTTGTGTCATCAAAATATCAAATTGCTGATATGTTTACTAAAGCCTTATCTACCCAATCCTTTCAGACATGTTCAGGCAAACTCATGACTTCAATAACATCATGTGTTTGAGGGGGCATATTAGATATTATTGTTAAAATTTGTTATTGTAACTTCATTTTACTAATTCTGTAGTTTCTATTGTAACCAACCCCATGTAAATCTCTTATAAAAAAAGGCCTTCATTCTTTGTACAATTCATCAAAATCATTTATCAAAAATCATATTATTGAAAAGTTATCTGTATGTCCTTAACAGATGCCCTCTACATGGGAATCTAAAAATCCATGTTTTAAAAAGACATTCAAAAGATGCCTTCTAGATGGGCATTTTGAAATGTCTGAGAATCTTATATTCCTGCAAAACGAACGAGGAACTCAGATGCTCATTTCATGAGAATCTTGAATTATCTCAAAGTGAATAACTCCTTCAGTCTATGAATTTACATTTGATACCACTCAGCTACTCCTTGTTGGCCAAAATGTTAAGCATTAATTTGAGTAAGAGAATATCAAATTCAATCATTTTTAGGATTCCCCATAAAGGAAGTTGTTTGACATATTTTTACATTCTCATATTTTTGTATATATTTTTCTTAATGCACAATCAATATAGATATTTATGAGCACCTATATATAATTATAATTAATGGAGAAATTTCAAATATTTGGTAACTTTTCTCCCTCACATTAATATATAGAGTTATCCTTTAACATTTTTCTACAAAATGTGAGTTTTTTTCTTATATTCTGGTTTTTTTTTTTAAATTCATAATTTATGCCTTATTATGTCTTTTAAATTTTGGTGTATTATTTTGTTAAACCTTCATTTTTTATTTTTTATTTTTTTTTGTAACAATGCATTCTTTTTGTAATTTAGCAAAAAGTACTTGAAGATGCATAACAAAGGCAAATGAGAACAAGCATCCGTGTATTTCCATGATCAATATGTCATAAATTTGATAATTGAACTTAAAAAAATGTACAAAAACATAAGGGTGATACATTCCAATTTGAAATTACATAAAAGCCATTCAAGTTAATTCTTTGATAATTCTTTTTATAAGTGTATTTAGCTCCTTCTAAAATAATAGTATTATTTTTTTTAGCAGAATTATATAAGCACATGCCACCTTTTTTTTTTTTTTTTTGTGGTTTATGAATATGTTTATTTATTATATTACTTTCTTACGAATAAAAAAACTAAGGTTATTCATGAATATATATTTTTTAAACATTACAAACAAATTTTTTTTAAAAAAATAGCAAGATAGAGATTATATTAAAAAAGATAACACAAATTACAAGTTTTGATAAAATTTTAATTACTATTTTATTTGGTTGAAATATATATAATAACGAATAAATAAAATATGTCGAGTACTAAAAATAACATTGAACCTCTTTCTTGAGAATAAATGACCTGACAATTAAAAATATACTTTTTACAATATTTCTATGATCATTTGTTCCTTTCTTTGAGTTGTCTTTTTTTTCAAAATTATTTACTTTGCTGTCTCATTATATAAAAGATGAAGGATTTATTTTAAAATAATATATTAAATATTAATTTTCTCCAATTCCATAAAACAAGTGAAAGTTGTCGGTTGTTAAAAAACTATTGTCATGGATAATTTACTAAAAGTGATCAACATAAATTGTCATAGTTGTTCGTTTTTTTAAAAAAAATTGTAATAGTTGTTAATACTATTATTGTTATACCTGCCAAAACAAATTATTATTGAAACTATTACTTATAAATATTATAATACTATTTTTTTTAAGTTGAAATACATTTTAAATATCATATGATAATTTACTATATATAATTGATATTTTTTTTAGTTAATGAATTATGAATGGTGATTTCTCTACATTTCATTTTTTTAATGTATAGTTTCCAATTTTTTTAATTAGTTGTTAATTTTTCTTCAAAAGATTTACCATCTTTCTTTATAAATTTTATAAGTATGTTTACATTTAAAATTATATAAAAAAAAATACATTTAATATTTTTTGTATTAAAATTATTAACATATTGAGTAAATTTCAATTAACATTAACTTTAAATTTTCTAAATAGACAAATTTTTATTTTAAATACTCAATAGTGATCAAAATTGAATAAATATCAAACAAATTTTGAATTACATGCCCTAAATGGCATTTTAATTTTTACTATTTGATTTTTAGTTAGTTGGATGTTCAATTATAGATTCATGTAAGAGAAAATAAATTGTTATATAAAAAATTGGACCAAACATTGTTATAAATTTTTTTTTTAATTTATATTTTAGTGTAGTTATTTTCTACATAAATATTGTTGTTTAGTGTTAGTTGAAAAAATGAAAAATATTATAATATGATATTCACACATGCAACCCACGTTAATATTTCTAATTTACATAGATATTTATTAATTACTTAAATAAATAAAAATACATATACACATGAATTATTTGTTGAAAACCAAGGTGGAAAAAAAAAGACAATAGATATTCAATAAAAGTATTGAAAGCTTGTTATTTTAATAATATAACAAGAAGACACGAAAAGGAATGTTGGGTTAGAACAGATACAACATACCCACCTAATATTAACAAATAAAACTTTGTTAATTACTTCACCCAAATATTTGACCAAGCGTGTGGAAAACATCATATAATGTGTCAATTTCCATACTTATTGATGTTTATTTTATTTTTATTTTTATTTTTTTTGAGAAATTTGATCTAAAAAATAATTATAAATACGATCACTTTATAAAAAAAAAATAACAAATATAATAATTGATATTAATGAATAGTATCAAATACTTTCAAATAATACTATATTAATAAGTATTTATAATATAGTATATTGATATTAATGAATATTTATAATACGATATTAAAATATATTAATGACTATGGATGCAAATATTTTAAAATTTACCAAAATTTATAATTATTTTGTGATAAGAGTAATTATAATTTTCTTACTTTTTTTTGTTGAACAATAAAATATAGAATTGGTCCAAAAATGATAGGAAGACTAAGTCAACTTTGACCATTAATATTTAATGGATCAAAATTGGACATTTGAAAATTTAGAGACCAAAGTGGAACTTTCATGAAAGTTTTGAGACCAAAATGATCTTTTAACATAATTATTGAAAAATAATGGACTATCATTTTATATATATATATATATATATATATAGAAGTTCTAATTTATGCATCAATAATGACGAGTGAATTTATTTCTTTGATTTGTGAGTGTTTTTGGTTATCAAAAAAATTTGTAGGAAATTCATTCATAAGTAGGTTGTCACCCATTGGTACGTAGAACACATATTTTGGTTCGCAAAAGCTAAAACTTTTTACTCAAAACTCATAATTAGATAGCGTGGAATTTCATGTCCAAATCAATTGATGATGAAGAAATCGCTCACCAAACTTATAAATGTGTTGATAATTCTTCACATTCTTTAATGTAGAACATAGTGAAGATTTCTCAACACTCAGGATAGTTAATTATGACGATGTAATCCAATTCAATTCTACGGTGATAGGTTCGATCATGAAAATCGATATTTGAACTCTTATCTATGTAGGGTTTGTGGTCCTCTTCCTCAATTTGAACTCAAAAAAATTATGACCTGTAGTTGAGTCACTCATTAAACAAAAAATTTCATCATTTGCATGTAGATAGTAGTTTTCTTATTTTAAATTTTTAATACTCGTGACTGTCTAGGCCAATTTGTGCATATCTCGACTAATGTCACAGGATATACAGCCTGATCCTACAACATTTAGATGTCAAAGAAATTTATAGGAAATTAATTCATAAGTAAATGACCACTATGGATTGAATCTATTACCTTTTAGCTCCCCGATACCCTCTTGACCACTTCATGATGATTATGGATAGTAGGTACTTTCACGTATTTAATTCGTTGGAGATTAAGAATGAAATGCATTTGTTTTGTTAAGTTTTCATCAAACTATAATCTTATTTTTAATATCATAAGAACTAAAGGTTAACTTTAACAAAATTGTAACAACTGAATTCGAACTTTTAAAATCACATAGAAACCGCGGTAAAAAGCAATGTTGTAGATAGTTAAAAGGCGTACGAGATCTTCAAGATATATTTTTTTGAAGACCTCACATTCAAGTTTAATTATAAAACACTTTATTGCCTTTAAGATCGGAGCATTTGTACAATGCAAGGTACCTCCAATGGCATGATTGTTTTTTTGGGTGGGGGAGAGGTTAAAATTTCCTCCTCCCTTATTTGTTTTTAATATATCAACTCCTCGTCAACCTCTCCTCAACTCTTATCCAATTTTACATTGAATTTGTTGTTCAATCATTATCAAATTCCTAATTTTTTACTTGAACTTTAATTTTTTTCTCCTCTAATTTAACTTTGATTTAATGTCACTTATTTGAATTATTATTATTATTAGTTGCAAATTAGTTTCGAATATACAAATTTATGTTAAAAAAATATAATATCAAAAATAAAAGAAATATAATTTTTTATATATATATTTCGTTGCATTATTTTGTGTCTTAACCACAAAATTAATAAATTTTTAAAAAAAACCAACAAGAATTCAATATTATTAGTGTACTTTTATGACTATCAGGTCATGAATTTAAATATTGTTATTGAACTTACGAAATATTTTGTTTAAAACAAAATTGTAAAATAAATAAGGGATTTTTTAAAAAATAGGCTAAATTGGAAAAATATTTATAATACTAGGCAAAAAAAAAAAAAAAAAAAAAAGAAGATTTAGCAATGATAATCATATGTATTAATAATTATACAGTATTATTAATACATAATACTATATTAATACACAATACTGGACTAATAACATATTAGATTGTATTAATAATAAAATAATATTGTTGTTTAAAAAAAATAATACAGTATTATGAGTATTAATAATACCATATTTATGACTGAATGCAAATACTTTTAAATTTAACTAGATTTTTAATTATTTTGTTATAATATGTTATCTATTACAATTTCCCAATTGTAATTTTAAATTTTCATTAAATTAATGGTATTAATAATTTTAAAATTAGATTAAAAATTAAAATTTAATTATAAAGATCAAAATTAAAAGAAATGGATAAAATATAATTAAAGTAATTATTGGCTACATTTATTAAATGCTATATATTTATTTATTTGTCAAGATTGACAAAATAATTTGGGAAATTAAATATATAAAACTTTACAAACATAATCAAGCAAACCTCTCGCTGGCAACATTAATCACTAAACAACAAAGTTTTTTCAACATCTCTCCCAAACAAGTACTTTAAATTATTTCCACTCCCTCTCCTTTTCCCCTCCTCCAAATCTAATCACCCCAAACAAAATATATGTATCAAATTCTATATTGTAAACCAAATATATATATATATATATATATATATATATATATATAGGTTTCGTGAGAACGTAAAAATAGGGAAGAAGTTGGAAGTTGCTTTTATATATGAATTGGTAAGAAAATTGAAACCTTGCCGCAACTTCTTTTGGCCGTTTGGAAATTTGATACTTCCATTCAACCACCGCAATTTCTCTTCCCATAAATTCCTCAATTTTCGGTGGATTTCATACCTTAAATCTCTTCCTCTCTAACAAAAAAACGCCGGCGCCGCCGTCAAAATGGCCGTCACCGGCGGCGACAACAAATTCCCGTTTTACACAAACGAACGGGAGCTTAAAGAGTTGGGCCGGCGACCCACTCTGGGCGAGCTCCTGAAGCGAGTGGAAGACGCACAGTCGCCGGACCACCGTGTCGTCGACGTTAGTTATGGGTGTAGTTTACTGGCGGAGCCGCCGCCGCCAATGATGTATCCTTTCAAGCTTTCGTTTCGGAATTTGAGTTATAGCGTGAAAGTTCGCCGGAGGGTTTCGCCGCCGGCTGTACTGGGCGGCGGTGGTGCAACGCCGCCGTCAACGGCGGAACTTGCGGCGGAGGGGAGTGGTGGAAGGGTGAAGTTGTTGCTTAATGATATCTCCGGTGAGGCGAGGGAAGGGGAGATTATGGCGGTGCTTGGCGCTAGTGGGTCCGGCAAATCTACGCTCATTGACGCTCTTGCTCATCGGATTGCTAAAGGTAGTGTTAAATTGTACTCCCTCACAATTTATTATTTCCTCATTAAATTATAAATTTACTCATAAACTTTTTCCTTTCTTAAAAAACATAAACTTTGAAAATGCCAAATGGTCACGGTAAGAAATTTGTCTGCTCATCTATCAGTTCGGCTCTTAAAATTATAAGATTTTCCTTTCAAGCGTATGTGCTAAACTTCAAATTTAAAGATCAAATAGACATCATTTTTACAAAGTTGAACAATTAACTAAGTTCATAATTACTTTATCGGTTTTGTTTAGTGATATTGATATGTATCCTAAAATATTATAATGGTCTATATATATGTCAATTAAATTTAGATTGTATAAGGGGAGAAAAGTTTAGGTTTTGATTTAATTTGTGTCATATTCCTTTTTTTGGGTTTACAAAACTGGCTGCCACATGAAAAGATTGGTTAAAACATACTTAAAAGTTCCAAATTTTGCCTATTCTCACCAGGGAGCTTGAAAGGAACAGTAACCTTGAACGACGAAGTTTTGGAATCTGGTCTACAAAAAGTAATCTCCGCCTATGTAATGCAAGACGATCTCCTATTTCCGATGCTAACAGTGGAAGAAACTCTCATGTTCTCAGCGGAGTTCCGGCTACCTCAATCCCTCTCAAAATCCAAAAAGAAAGCCAGAGTTCAAGCCCTAATCGACCAACTCGGTCTGACAACCGCTGCTGCCACCATCATCGGGGACGAAGGCCATCGCGGCGTCTCCGGCGGCGAACGTCGTCGAGTCTCCATCGGAATGGACATCATCCACGATCCAATCCTCTTGTTCCTCGACGAGCCTACCTCCGGCCTCGATTCCACCAGCGCCTTCATGGTCGTCAAAGTTCTACAAAGAATCGCATTGAGCGGAAGCATTGTGATCATGTCCATTCACCAACCGAGTTACCGAATCCTCAGTTTGCTCGATCGATTGATCTTCCTCTCCCATGGAGAAACGGTTTACGGCGGATCTCCAATGGATTTGCCTGATTTTTTGGCTGAATTTGGGCATCCGATACCAGAAAATGAAAATCGAACGGAGTTTGCCCTGGATTTGATTCGAGATCTGGAAGAAACTGTAGAAGGAACCAGATCCATGGTTGAACACAACAAATCATGGCAGAGGAAGATTAAGAAACAATTAGGAAATTACAAAACTAGTTACGAAGTTCATCCTTGTCTCAAAGATGCCATTAGCGCAAGCATTTCGAGAGGGAAATTAGTCTCGGGCGCTCCAAATGATTCAAATCGTTCATCTTCATTTGCAAAATTTTCAAATCCTGTATGGACTGAGATTTTAGTGATAGCGAAACGATCGATCACGAATTCGAGGCGAAAACCAGAGCTATTTGGAGTTAGATTAGGCGCTGTATTAATCACTGGAGCAATTTTAGCCACCATGTTTTGGCATTTGGATAAATCCCCAAAAGGCATTCAAGAACGGTTAGGGTTCTTTGCCTTTGCCATGTCCACAACCTTCTACACCTGTGCAGAGGCCATCCCTGTTTTCCTTCAAGAACGATACATTTTCATGAGAGAAACAGCTTACAATGCTTACCGTCGATCTTCATACGTTATTGCTCACTCCTTAATTTCCATTCCATCGTTGATTTTCCTTTCTTTGGCCTTCGCTGGAACGACGTTCTTTGCTGTCGGTCTCGCTGGTGGCTTCTCTGGCTTTCTATTCTTCTTCTCCACCGTACTTGCCGCTTTCTGGGCCGGGGGTTCGTTCGTCACGTTCCTCTCCGGCGTCGTCTCTCATGTAATGTTAGGCTACACCGTGGTGGTCGCCATTTTAGCATACTTCCTTCTATTCAGCGGCTTCTTCCTTAGTCGTGACCGGATTCCGTCGTACTGGTTATGGTTCCATTACATGTCGCTGGTGAAGTATCCGTACGAAGCGGTGTTGCAGAACGAGTTTGGGGCGGCGACAGAGTGCTTTGTTCGCGGCATTCAGATGTTCGACAATTCGCCACTTGCGGTGCTGCCGAGGACGACGAAGGTGGAGCTGTTGAAGAGCATGGGGAAGACGTTGGGGTTCAACCTCACGGGAACGACGTGCGTCACCACCGGCACTGACATATTGAGGCAACATGGGATTACAGATTTGAGCAAATGGAGTTGCATTTGGATCAGTGTGGCTTGGGGATTTCTTTTCAGGATTCTGTTTTACTTTGCGCTATTATTAGGTAGTAAAAACAAGAGAAAGTGAGAAGAAAAAAAGAAGATTGATTTGAAATTTATGGTGTCACTTAGGTGTATCATGTGTAGGGAAGTATTTTAATTGAAAGAACATATTTAGCTAAATAATTAATAAGTTGATTTATGGGAAGTAACAATGTTACAATATTACAAAATATTTTTCTAAATAATTTTAAATAGACAAATTTTTTTTTTTTACGGAACTGGAATCAAGAATAGAGAGTTATACTAATGATTAATATCCAATTGGGATTTGCAAACAAGAACAGTAGATAGTTCAACGACATCAATGTATATCTATGATCATGAGGTCTTGAATCCTTCCAATTCTCAATTATTGTAATCTCAAAAAGAAAAAAAAAAAAAGTAAATAGTGATCCATATTTAAGGCACACTCCCCTTCAACTCTATTAAACTGAAAATCAGCGATTACACTCGCGAGATCCCACAATGGAAGAATCAAAACCTCCACCGTCAATTTCCTCGTGAACACTTATTCTATTGGCGCAGTGGTTGAAGAATTAGGCTTTGAGGGTATGCTCTCCTCAAGGTCTCGGGTTCGAAACTCACCTGTGACATTACTTCTTTGACTTTTCGAAAGTATCTCATACATACTTCCTATCATTTATATGGATAATAATGTACCATATCTTTAATTTATCACTTCTCTCTCATTAACGCTTTTTTTTTATACAATCGACATTAATTATGTGACACATTATTATCGGCACAAACAATAGGAATAGGAAGTATATACTAAAAATTTCCTGAGAAGTTGATAAATCTTGTTCTTCTGTCATGGCTGAGGAACAAGAAAACCTGTCCCTCTTGCAGGTTTCAGCTTCCCAATTATAATATTTATGCCCAGATCCAACGGCTCTAGGAGATCCTTGTTAAGGTAGGCCCCCCGGTTGACACCCAGGATTAAACAGTTCCATGGAATTATCATAGACTCGAATGTAGAGGATGAGATTAGCACATGAGACTGACTTACACGTGTTGAGGAAACTACAGGAGCTATTGTTAAGGAAAGATGGGGTTTGATAGAAACACAATTGGTTCACCTTAGGGAGAAAACCATCAAATGAATGCATATATGACTATTTAGACTTTGGGAATTGAGGGAATATTTATTTGTGAATAAGTATTTTTATTTTTAATTTCTCGTGTACACAGGTTCACCTATCATTGGTTTTGCTATTTTCGGTGAAGAGTCTACCCACCTGTCCGGAAAATTCTAATTCGGTGTAATTGCTATTTTCTTTTCTTTCGCAAAAAAAAAAATCATTGGCTTTGCTTTATTATACACATTATTAGAACTGTACAGTTGGCCTTTGTAAACGAATATTAGAACCAATTACTGTTATGTTTATCTCGTACTTGGCAAGTTTAATATTTTATATATATATATATATATATATATATATATATATATATATATAATGTCCACGA
>JBBMKA010029076.1:0-11331 GCA_037833695.1 Sechiopsis laciniata
GGGCAAGAAAGGAAAAAAAGAACTTGTAAGATTAATTTTATATGGTAATGTCTTCCAAAATTACTGAATTCCATTGGGATTCCCATTCTCTTCTCTTCTTCTTCTTCTCCATCAAGTGAGGAAAGAAGTTTTGGAATCCTCAATGCCTTCAAAGTGTTTGTTAAAATGCCTCACACAGTTTCTTGGCTTAGCAGTTCTTCTTTCCCTTCATTCAAACTCCCAATTGGCTAAAGTTTCGGCGCCTGCCCTTTTACCCTTTCCATGCCAGCCTTCGACCCACCTTATCCTTTACGGATTCTCTCTCTTGAAGTGGGCATTTCTTAAGATTTATTCTAATTTATTCCAATCGCTTTATCTTCGTTAATAATTCTTTTTTATGCAGATCGAGATGCAGAACGTGGATATAAATCTGGGGTTTCCATTATTGGCATTTCCTTTTTGGGGTATATTGAAACCACAACCCACCAGCCCTTCTTTCCCTTTTAAGAATCCCTTTCCCGATCGCCTGAGCTTTCAATGGAAGTCTCAGCTGATGATCGTCTTGATTTTGGGAAGATGGGTTATGGGTAAGAAACCCAATTCTCCAATTTCTTTTTCATTGCCCCTTTTGTTTGTTTTCGTTCATTTAATGCTCTATTTGAAGATTCTTGAACTGGGTTTTTTGTTTTTTCGATTTGCGTTGTGTTTTTAATTTGTGGGTTGTAGATGCCAGCATTATCGTAGGAGATGTAGGATTCGAGCCCCTTGTTGTAATGAAATCTACCCTTGCCGCCATTGTCATAACGAAGCTACGGTCTGTTTTCTTGTTTGCGATTCACGATTGGTGTTCTTAACTTTTCTTGTTTAATCTGACTTATGTGTTTCATTCTTTGTTTCTGATGCATTAGAGTGTCATGACCAGACCCTTTGACCGTCATGAACTCGACCGTTTCGATGTTAAACAAGTACGGTTTTGTTTTATCTTTATCTCATTCCTTTCATTGGATCTTTAAACGGCAGTCGATTTGATATCTTTTTCCAAACCTGAATCAGGTCGTCTGTGCGGTTTGTGACACAGAGCAGCCAGTATGTGAATTGTGAATATTATTTCTGTCATTTCATTCATAGCATTTTGAGTTTTTGATCTTCTATACTTGGTGAAGAAAACTTGCCTCCATACCATTGGTAGGTAGGACCTACTATTACTTTATGACATGGTTTGTTTGTGGTAATCTACTTATTTTACATTTGATAAGGAGATTCCACTAATATTTTTAATCTACTTAGAATAAGCCATGTCAAAAAGTAATTAGGTAGGGGAGTGGAGGCAGTTTTTTCCCTACAATAAATGACTTTTTTTTATGAACTGCGTAGTGTATTGCCTTTTGCAGGTTGCTCGAGTTTGTACGAACTGTGGTGTTAATATGGGGGAGTACTTCTGTGAAATATGCAAATTTTATGATGATGATGTAAGTATTACGATATTTGTTTACTGTTTTTTGATTCATTATGAGTTTACTTGGGGTTAACAAAGCAAGAATTGGTGTTTGTATGGTTGTTTATCTGTCTGTTAGCCTGTTTTCATTCATGATTTCCATACTTCTCTGCAGATTGAGAAGGGGCAGTTCCATTGTGAGGATTGTGGGATTTGTAGGTTAGTTTGGGAACTTTTTCAAAATTTCAAATTCTTCCTTTTTTGATTAGTTAAAGGGGTTATCAACTCAAGTCGTTTGATCTCATGCAAACAGGGTTGGCGGCCGAGAAAACTATTTTCATTGCAAGAAGTGTGGTAAATCTTGATACTTTTATAAGGATTTCGATTAGTATCAGTTGAGTCAGTTTGTTGGTACTCTTAACATTGTTATATGCGCATCAGATTTTGTAAATGCCCGGTTTGTTTGCCTGAATTTTTTGCTGACCATTCCAATATATATATTTTTCCATATAACAATCAACTTCTATTCATGGAAGTAGAATGCTTAAGCTATATACTCTCAGAATTATGCTAGAGCTAAATGCACATTAATGGGTATTTATAATGTTCCCATTTTTTCGAACTTGCTTTTCTGATTTTTACTCCTAGTTCACTTCGTGGTAGGCTCTGCTCCTGTTTATTGATGATTTTCGTTCTGTTTTATTCTGAGATTTCCTTATTCCTGAAAACAATAGATGATTACTATTTCCATCTGAGAGTATTGATTATTGGTGTAATGTTTTTTTTAGAACTGTACGGGTTAGGCATTCTACTTTGACCATAATCTCCATTTAATTTTCAGAAAACTCTGGGCTGGTTTGAGCTCTCTGTTTTTGCTGTTTTTGATTCACTATACCATCTATTAACCTTCTCTGCTAGTTAAAACGTCATCAAATGAAAAGAATCTGGTTGTGTGCTAATTATGTTTCTTGTGTACTTACAAGGATCATGTTACTCTGTTAATTTGCGCGACAATCATTCGTGCATTGAGAACTCTATGCAGCACCACTGTCCAATCTGTTATGAGGTCTTTTTTCCACCCTTTGCCTGTTCTATCAAAAGTTTATAATTGAATTCCCATTTTTACATCCTCACACCTCCATGTCTGGGTGTTTATCAGTACCTTTTCGACTCGCTGAAAGACGTTGTTGTTATGAAATGTGGACATACAATGCATCGTGAATGCTATTACGAGATGATAAAACGTGATAAGTAAGCATTGGTTGTCTTCGTTTCATTTGTTTCACAGCCAGAATATATAGATGTATAATGAGAATTTGTGCCATAACTCAGATACTGTTGTCCGATCTGCTCCAAGTCAATTATAGACATGTCCAAGGCATGGAAACAACTAGACGAGGAGGTGACTTTAACAAAGTCCAATTAGTCTATTTAATTAAGATAATTTAAGCATGTCATATGAGTTGAACTAATTCATAGACTACCCTTTTTTAAACATATCTTGACTTGTAATATTTTCTCTGCTATTTGTATTGTGTTGTTTAGATTCAAGCAACAGCCATGCCTGCGGAATATCGCGACAAAAAGGTTTTTGCCATACACCCTTTGTCCACACTATAATTTTACCTTCATAAACAGTTTTTTTTATTCTCGTGGACCCACACTATTTTTGGAATGCTGATGTTCTCAACAATAAATGTTTCCAAGGGGCTGCTTTATTGGTAGAGGCTTGGGGTCTCAAAGGTATGCTCCCTTGGAGGTCTCAAGTTC
This sequence comes from Sechiopsis laciniata, assembly GCA_037833695.1. Classification (NCBI taxonomy): domain Eukaryota; kingdom Viridiplantae; phylum Streptophyta; class Magnoliopsida; order Cucurbitales; family Cucurbitaceae; genus Sechiopsis; species Sechiopsis laciniata. The sequence continues at coordinate 3,185 of JBBMKA010029076.1, forward strand.
GAAACCCACGAATAATAAGCATATTTGTAAAATGTCTCCTGGATCGGGCCTTGAGACGGATGCGGCTTCCCCTAGGTATATAGTGGGGCAAGATCCGACTCACGAATTCATGAAAATTTCCCACTAGGTTAGATGTCTTCTTGACATTAATTTTTACATACACCTAATACTGGGTTCTTATAAACACTTACTATGAATCATTGATACATAAGAAACACCCTGCACTGGGAAAACCTTTGTTTTTGGCTCTGCTATTATACACCTTCCCCTGTACTTGAATCTTTTTTCTCTGATTCTGAAAACCTTCATGAAGTAAGAAGTAGAAAATTATGGTTACGTTTTGCAGGTATGGATCTTGTGCAATGACTGCAACGACACGACCGAAGTGTACTTTAACATAATCGGGCAGAAATGCTGCCACTGCCATTCGTACAATACCCGCGCCATTGCTCCTCCCGTTCTACCAGAATGATAAGATCATGTATCCAAAAAGAAGTAAGCATCTCAGATTGAGATGTTAAGGGGGTTTGGTTGGCTTTGTATCAATTATATCTTCATTAATATAACTTCAAAGATTGCATTTGTGGTTCCAGAAGTGGATGGGGAATTCAGTTGTGGAATCTTTGAAACTGTTCTTTTTTTTTTTTCAGGTTTATTCCTTTCTCCATTGGTGGTCTTAAAGAAACCCAGGTAAGAAAGAATGCATGGGTGAATGAATTTGTAAGCGTATATTACATATAAAATACCAACTTGTATGAATACCTTTATTTTTCCTTATATGATATATTGAATTCAGACAGATTTATCTCCTATTGTTTTTTTTTTCTTTTCTTTTTGTTTCTGCTGGTCATTTCTTTTTTAGTTCTGAATTCAGAGAGTTTTTTTTTGCTTGGTTTTCTGTTCAAAATTATTGAATAAAGATTTCACAATGCTTGCTAACATCGATTGGATGTATATCCGAAACATTTTTTTTTTCTTTCTCAGGCTTGAATTGGTGGTGGTTTTTTTTGGGGGATTAAAGCAATTAGGGGGTGGACGATTCGAAGTTAGGACCTCTTGGTCATTGGGTGTAGCATCAAAGCTACTTGCATTTGAATTGGGGATGTTTTGCATGATACATTAGGTTGATAGGTGGAAATTGTGTTATTTATTGCTATTTGTTCACTATGCTTGTTATATTTCTTAAGAAAATATTAGAGCTCTCGGTCAACTTAAAAAAAAAACAAAAAATAATTAAACTATATAGAGTTGAAAAAAAAACTATTTTTCAGTTTTCAACGTTTGGCTTGAATTTTGAAATATTTTTTGAAATAAATAGTAAAACAAATAAACTCAAATGTTTGTAATTTAAGTTATCTAAGGGCGATCAAGTCTCTTTAGGGATTAGTAAGAAGTAGAACATGAGGATGAATTCTAGGTAAATTTTTATTTTGAGTTTTAACAATATTTTTGGGTGGAGAAGTTTAACTTTTTAACTCTTACTCGAAATTACATGTTAGTTTGTTATGTTCACTCTAATAATTTTATAATGACTTCTTTTTTGAAAATAACATTCTTGCATTAGACAATAACTTTTTATATTTAAATAAGTTCTACATGTTATAATTTGTCTATTCAAATATAGTTTGGTGGATATAGTATTAATTACCATCTTTAAGGGTTTACCTTAAAAATTAATAATCATAAGTTTACAAGTCAAACCATTTTAAACCATCATTTTGAAAACCATTCTTTCTAATAAGTTGTCAAACAATGGATCATGCAATATAAAGATTATGAAAATATGTATGCATCTTACTTTAGTCCATAATAATAGATAAAGCAAGTCTACACAAATTCTAAATTTAAAGAACTAATTGATATAATTATAAGCCTCCATTTTTCAAAATGAAAATAACAATTAACATAGGGTGTAAATTGACTAACACCTATAAAAGTTCAAAATTTTCATTAGTATGATAATTAGTTTAAGGTTTTAATGGTACAACTAAGCTGATTTTGATACAATAGCTTTGAATTGATAAGCATGAAGATGAAACTAGGACCTCATTTGGGATTGTAAAAAGTAACTTTGAGAGAATATTGACCACCTAAGCTCTTTGATAAAACAAATTATTTATTGATTTATCATAAACCACTTTTCAATTTACTCTAAGTGCAAAAGTCGAGATATCAACTTTTAGATTTAGTTTCTTAAAAATTTGCTACCTTTTTTCTAACTATTTACCAATCTCAAATTTACATTTCTAAATTTATAATTTTTGTTACATATTTTCTCTTATATCAATGAAATTTTGGTTAATTTAGTTTTTATAGCAACTGTGTTTTGTTTATTTGGTATCATCTCAATTCATGTCTATCTAGATTGAAAAAAACAAGAAAATTATCGTAAAGAATTTGGGTTTGATGGTAACAACTTAATAATTTTTTTGAATTTGATTGAAAACTTTATTCCAAATAATTTATACGTATCTCAATCTTTATGTGATACGTTGGTTTAATTGTCTTTCACGCCAACAAGGTATAGTTTAACAAAGTGAGTTTTGAGCGATAATTAATGTATATCATTGATCAAAAGATTTAGATTCGAATTCATTAACTTTCAAATATTGTTGTTGAATATTTGAATTACAATCCTTCTACTTTTATAAATTTGATTTTCTATATGTTATAATTCTCAAGATCTTACACAATTTGAAAATGTCCTACGTGACATTATGGATTTGTCCTCCTAGTTTAGTATTGCTTCCTTTTCTTTTTGTAAGGAGTGTAACAAGGTGGCTGGCCTCCTTGCGAAGCCTCTTGTTGGCTCTGATTTATGGTGGTCCCGCTTTTGTGGTCGGGATTTAAGCTCCTCTGATTTTTGGAGGGGGAATCTCCCCCCTTGTATTGCCTCTAGTATCTCGGAGGAGTGTTTGGTTTCTGTGCACGACACTCTTTCGAATGATATGTCTTTTCAAAAAAAAAAGAAGTTGTTGAAAACTAAAAAAAGGACAAAAATATAACTCAACGACATTATCTTGTAACAAAAAAGTTATGATTTCAAATTTCACTCCTTCAAACATTATTGAGTTAAAAAGTGTTAAAAAAATTCATGGTAACTTTTTTAATTAAAAAACTTACTCTATTTAACTATCATAGAGTGACTTAGTAGTCAAGATGACATAAAAAGTTAAGAGGTAACGATTTCAATTTATGATGATAATTTATTTTAAAAATTAATTTTTATGTTTTTCATTGACATTAAAATATTTGTAGGATCAAGACGTGTATCTAAATACATTTGTACTGGGTCGGACATTCATCAATATAAAAAAAAAAAAAAAAAAAACTTACTCTATTCAATTGAAAGGGCTATTTAGCAATTTTTCCAAAGCAGAAAAAATTAGTGACGAGGTCGCACGGTATAAGCGTGGGGGTGGTTTGCACACGAGAAATTCCAGCAAAAACCCTCGATTCACTGGGTTTGGCTTCTGGTTTTCATCTTCTTCACGAGCCGAGTTCCATTCTGATTCATTTCTCTCTCTCTCTCTCTCTCTTCACGAATCTTTGTCGAAATGCAAGTCGTTTCGAGCGCTCGTCGGCTCTCCAATCTTCTTCAATCCCCTTCCATTTTTCTCCAGTTCGATCGTTATCTTGTTTTTAATTTATCACTAAACGAGGATCCTCGAGCTTTCCACCAATGGCGAACTCTCTCTGGTATTTGTTCTAGCTTCTGTAATCTTCTTCAATTTTATATGCTACTTTTGCCATGTTTTTATGTTTTCTCCGGTCCGTTAAGATTTGTTTGAGAGGAAATCGACTGAATATGTCCATCTTTAAGTTTGTGTTGTTTAGGTTAGATTTTTCTGGCTATTTTGACCTAGTTTGGTTAGGAAATGGGAGGAGGGGAGTTTTTAGTGTTTGAAAATGCTTATAACGGAGGTTCATTATGTGACGATTTCAAGGTGTGCTTCCCTTGAGATCCCAGGTTTAAGACTAGCGTGTATTATTAATTAGTAGACACCCACGTATCTCCATTCCTTCGGTGTGTCTTGGTGCCTGGCCTAGAGACACCAAGTATAGTGGAGCAAAGCTCCGACTTCCCAATTTCCAAAAAAACATCTATGTGACAATGAAATGAACAGGGATTGCTCGACAATGTTGCTCACCTATGGCACAAGACTATTCCATTTCCATGGATCTCTCGATTCCCAAGGCTTATTTTTCATCAGTGGCATATTCTTCTGAGGACACCGCTACAGGTTGTTGTTTTGCTCTCCTTGATTCGGATTATGATTCTGGTTTGTTTGTTATTGTTTCTGAAATTCAATAATTTTGTTTTGTGTAGACACTGCTAAGGAAATGTATGATAAAATGCTTGAGTCTGTAGACGTTAAAAGAAGCATGCCCCCCAATGCTTGGTTGTGGTCATTGATCGAAAATTGTAAAAACTACGAGGATATTCAGCTTCTATTCGGCATTTTGAAAAGGCTCCGGATATTCGTTAGTCTCTTAGCTCATGCTCTTATTATTTTGTTTCCTTTTGACTTTTGAGATCACATTTTTAGTTTGTTCATTTGGTTTTGGTTGTAGAGGCTATCAAATCTTCGCATTCACGATAATTTCAATTCTCATCTTTGCCAAGAGGTCACCAAAGCATGCATACGAGCAGGGGCCCTCCAATTTGGTATGCCATAAATCCCCTATCCATGATTGGTTCGCGAGTCTATATTTTAGCATTGACAATTGGACTACACTTTACTCGTGTTATTCAGTTTACTATTATATTCCATGCTGGGCCTTAGCCTTAATTTACATGTGCAGGAAAGAAGACCTTGTGGATCCATAATGTGAATGGATTGACGCCTAGTGTTGCATCTGCTCACCATTTACTGGTATTAATAACATTCTTATTACTATTAGACTATGTTGCAGTGATTTCAGATTTATTAAGGTTCTTGTTGTCTTTCCATTCAGACGTATGCTGAAGATCAAAATGATCTCAAACTCATGGCTGAAATTGTGACACTAATAAGAAGGAATAAATTGCCACTACAACCTGGTACTGCAGATATTGTTTTCAGGTATGTAATTTTACATTTTTCTTCTTGTGACATTTACAACCAGGTTTAACTGAACTCGATTGGCATATAAATTTTCTTTAAAAAATAACCTATCGCATTCAATATAAAGAAGCATATTTTTCTTTTTTGTAATTGGAAACCATGAATCAAGTCATATATGTCCTACATTGCTCATTATAAGATTGAAAGTATGCTATTGTATTGTTCTTTTGCAGGATGTGTTATAATGCTGATGATTGGACGCTGCTTTCTAAATACTTAAAAAAGTTTTCCAGGGCTGGAGTGAAATTTCGTCGAACATCTTTTGACACATTGATGAGATTTGCTGCCAAAATAGGTAGCCATATAACTTGCATTTCTTGATGAATGGATCATTCATTTTCATTGTGTTGGTTGGTTGCATTTTTTTAAACATGGTATGATTAAATCATGTTAATTTTCCGCTTTGTGCTAAAGATGTAAGTTTGCTCTCTTTCAACTGCGTTTTATTTTAATATTGCAAAAGAAGGTAAGAAATCCAGAAATTTTGTTAGACCCCCAATTATACACGTACGCTAGAAGGCCTAGAATTGCTGATGAGGAAAGGGAAGGAAAGCCCACCAGTGTTGCGAACTTACGCAAGAAAGGGTAAAAAGGTAATTGAAGAGGGATAGGGGTCAGGTAGTGGAGCAGGCCGTTAGTTGGTAGTGTGGTCAGTTTTTGTGCTGGGGCGTGAAGCTATTGAAGGAGGGAAATCCTTGGTGGGCAAGTCAGGAAAAGTCTAGCGAGTAAGCAGGGAGGAGAGAACCGGTGCTCTTGAATTCACCGGGAGTTTATCGTTCATCTTATTATCTTCTTGTTCAGCAAGTCAGGAAAAGTCTAGTGAGTAAAGCAGGGAGGAGAGAACCGGTGCTCTTGAATTCACCTGGAGTTTATCGTTCATCTTATTATCTTCTTGTTCAGCAAGTCAGGAAAAGTCTAGCGAGTAAAGCAGGGAGGAGAGAACCGGTGCTCTTGAATTCACCGGGAGTTTATCGTTTATCTTATTATCTTGTTGTTCATTTTAGTGTTCTTGTTCTTAGCTTGTTATTTTGTAACTCTCTGGATTATACTCTGTTTTGGACTGGATTATCAATATAATCAGTACTATCTGTTGTTAGTATCTGGTGTATTACGCACTCTGCAGGTTTTGAGTCCAGATACCTAAAAAATTCCTAGCCATGTAAGTTACAGAAAGGTCTTCCAATTGGCACAGAGAAAAAATAAATATCAGTTTTGATAGGGGCATAACATTTTCACTGAAAGCGACTGTGGAAAGTTGATGAAAGAATTCCAAAAGGATTCGAGCTTGTTGTTGAAAATTATGAACAGTGTTGCATCTGTGCATTTATTATTATTCTTACATCAAATAAGGTGTCTGGCATGAGTTTTACCCCCTCCCCCATTCTCTATTATTCTCACGTACTTTTCCTAATACTTAAGAGATGGGACACTTTTTTCTCTATACTAAACACCTACTTATCAATCTCCAAACCTTTCTATGCATATAGGAGATGTTGATTGTCTATGGAAGTTTGATAGAATGAGATCTGAAACAACGAAGCAACATACACTTGGAAGTGCATTTTCACGTGCTAAGGTAATGAAGTTTCATTCCGTAGTAAAACTAACTCAAGTCGCGTGGTTCTAGTTTTCGAGAAGTGCTTAAAAAAAGAAATCTACAGTAATGGCAAACACACATTTAATTTTAAAAAAAAAAAAAAATCTTTTCAGGGCCTTCTATTAGAACGTAAGCCTGAGGAAGCTGCTGTTGTCATTCAAGAAATTTATCAGGTGATTTCTGTTCTCAACATTTTTGTTCACATGAACAAATCTTGATCAAATTTAGATGTCCTGTATCTTGATAGTAGAGAATTTCTCCTAAAAGGTTGATCTTTATATTTACATTTTAGCTTGATTAAATGTCGACGCCATGGATAGAAGATGAAAACATAGGCAGAGTTGACAATTGAGTCTTGATTCTCTCTTTTTTTTAATGCCAGGCCTTCCCGAATTCAAAGTCGGAATTTATGACTGAGATTCAAAAGCTGGTCAGCGAGTGGCCTGCACAAGTTAGTAAACACCAAAAAGAAGCTCACAGAGAGGTCTAATATTGTACACATTATTCATTCATTTGTTTCATCATTCATAGGAAATAAGTTGACATGTTCTGTTCCCTTCCTCAGGAATTTGATGCAGATCTTAAATCTTATATTACTACGACGCTCAGTAATCTACGAAATGTTGACGTAAATCTGAACGAACTAAATCAGTAAAGGAAGACCTTGTTTTCGGATAAAGTTTCAGCACGATTCGAAAAGGAATTTGTGATCAGGGATATTGTCACAAGCTGAATCCAGTTGGTGGGTTGAGCGGAGTTGTTTCTTTATCAAGACATTGAGATGCTGTGGTTCGAGAGACTTGACAACATGAAAGATAGTAAGGATGATCTTTTACTGTTTTTTTGAGTTATAGCAAATAACCCAGCTCTGCTCTGAACTATCTTTGCATCAGTAGAAGAAGCATTGCTGTCATGTTAATTACTAAATTTTTGGATTGCAATCTCTTTTGATTCTTTTTATAATTGGAAGAGAGGTACAATGGCACATTGTTTTCACCACTGCCAAAAACTATATAAACAAAATCATTGTTTGTTATTTATCCATTTTTTCTTGCACGTTAAAAAAACACAAGAAAAGCATGCATCAACTAAGTTTATTTATTTATTTTTAATGATATATGCGGTTGTCCGGTCCAATTTGCGTGCACCTCGACTACTGTCACGAGACATACTGTTCGATTCTACAACATTTAGATATCAAGAAAACTTGTAAGAAATTAGTTGTAAGGTCAGACAGCATGACAATAGTCGAGATAGGTGATCATCATAGATTGAACCTATCATCTTTATGGTCTATTTAACCATTAGGCTACTCTATGAGGTGATTGTTTTACAACTACACAAACTCAGATCTCCATTGATGTGGCATAACGAATTGCCTTCCAATTATAAAAGAAAATGAAATGAAATTTGGCAATTGTTAGGATTCTTGTATATTTGCA
>JBBMKA010029115.1:0-25082 GCA_037833695.1 Sechiopsis laciniata
AAAGATGTGATTGACAAAATCAGAGGAAATCTGTCGCAAGAATCAGGGGATAAGTTGCCAAAGATAAATTGCAATAAAAGATATTTCCAAATCCAATCCTTGCCTTCCAAGTCGATTCCTTAGTCTCCAAGCATCTCAAGCCTATAAAAAGGAGAAGAACTAAGAGAAAAAGTGTGCCTGTTTTCGGAGTTCTTCTCCCACACTTGGGAGTAGGATTTCAAAGTGAAGTTCGTGTTCCTATTGACACAGAGTTCTGTTCTACAAGCAGTCGCCTCCATTTACCGTTTTCCATTTTATATTTTCTTTGTTTATTTCATGTTTTATTTATTTTCAGCACCATTCTTTTCCTTTCGAACAATTCTTGCATTTGAATTAACTCAATTTTCTTTTGCAATGACTTTCGCTATATTCTTATTTATTCTTTTCCTTACTTTCATGTCTAGCTAAGCATTTTAGGCAAAGGTTAAGGGTACGGGTTGTAGAAGCATGAACTAGGGTAAATGGAGATGTTAATTGAAGCATGTTTAATTAGGATCTTAATTAAATAGTAAATGTCGACCAATCATCCACATGCACTAATAGGTTGTGAATTGGACGAGGAAATAACCTAAGGCTAGTTTGCATGTTTAGTAGGTTAGTATTAAGTCTTTTGTACATGAAATTGGAGTTTAGAGATAAACGCGTAACTACTGCATACGCTGTGCTGTTTGATAATTACATTGAGTCGCAACGGAAGTTGGGCTTAATGCGAACGAAAGTGGAAGCGAACGTTTGTTAGGTGAAGTATGGCAATTAGTACTTACCGCATTTTATCTTAGAAATTGCTAGACGCATCCCACAACCTTAACCCTAGCCTTACTTAGTTCATTTCGCATTTAGATACAAAACAAAACCAAAATCTCAACACCATTCTTTTTACTTCTTGCACAACTCTTCGGTTAATTAACTGATTATAGACATCAATCCCTGTGGAGAACGATACAATATAAATAGTTATCACTTACTACATACTCTATGCGATTCGAAGTGTAGAACTTAGTTTTACTCTTAGAATTAATCATTAGCTTATTTATACCGCACTGAATAATCACATCACCTCTTCCAGTAGGTTTCGGGGTCAAGCGAGTCATGAATACTCTTTTTTCCACGTACTGGGTCGTTATAGTAGGTGTCAGGGTCAAGTAAGTCATGAATGGCTCCCCTTCCTATGTAGTACAACGGGAAAATAAGTGAAACCATGCATAAAGTATATGGGGTTTAACGAGTATAACAAAAGAGATATAACTAGCACTAGAGTCACACGAGATCTAGCCTAGCCTAGGCGATTGTAACCGCCCCCACCCGAGGGTTGGTGCAACCCACAATGTGTGCTCAATAACCAAAGAACTCATGGTTCCGCACACAATGTGACACGTGGGTGAGATCCGACCCCTTAGTCGGATGTAAGAGTTAACCCGTAGGTTAGTACAGCCCATCCACGTGTATCGAAGTAAGGAGGATCCATATCCTCCCTCGGTTCCTAAGGGCACTAGCGAGTCACATCAATAACACGATATTGATCACGCAATACGAGGCCTAATAGGGGTGAGCTAGATGCTCAACTAGGTGGTTAACGAGATAACCGAACCTAGTTGTTATAACATCGAACATAACCAAACCAAACTAAGTATCAGGATTACAGATTACTACAAGCAAACCGCTAGGCAGTAAAATAGAGAAACCCAGCACATAACCATTGCAGCAAGTATACAGTCAAACATAGATGAAACAAACAACAACGAAACATGCATAATCCCATTCATGAGCTACCTAACACGTTAGAGCATTTTGGTCACAATCACTACATGCATTACCCTAGGCAACTTAGTCATTCGAATAATCAAACAGATAAACAATCCATCACGTATACAAGAAAAAAGTACGATTTAGGGGATGACGATATGATCACTTGAGCACAACAAACAAAAACTTTATAGTTTACGAGCTACACTATGATTTCCATACTATCACGAGTATAAACAGTTCAATCAATGGGTTTCAACACCAACACAAACGAGTGACAAGTCATCCAACATTCAATTATTGTAAATCCTATCATGCCACTATTCACATGCTTTTAAGCCATAAACCCAGATCATAATGGAACTTGGAAACTATGAATTCTTGAGAGCACCTAAACATAGGATCAAGGATAAAAATCAACGAAACGGACAAACGAAGTCGAAACAGCCAAAACAGAGCTCACCACGCAAACGGGGACGAAAAACTTCGCTGGCGACGCGTCATCAGAAAATGGCAACGGCGGTGGTCGACGCACCATCACGGAACTCAACGAAACTGTTGGTTTATGTTATTTTTAGTATAATTATATTTTCACATTTTTTAATTATTTATTCCTTTTAGAATTAGATTAAATATTATTTTCTATCTTTTCATTTTATAATTAGGTAGAATCTTTTCCTTTTATGATTATGCCATCTTTTCCTTTTATGATTAGATATTATATTTTTCTTTTTTAATTAGGTCATCTCTTGTATCTATTTAAACCCATTGTTGGGTTCATTATTAAATGAAGAATTTAGAGAATTTGAATTCCATCTTTCAACATGGTATCAGAGCCTCAAATTTTTCCTTTCGATCCCGATAAACCTTTGCTCTTTTCATTCACGTTTTTCATCACCTTCTTCCATTTTTTCTAAAAACTTTTTCCTACTTCATCATCTTTTTCCTCTTTTAGAAAAAATAAAATAAAATAAAATAAAAACTCCAAAATCACTGCTTTCTGCTATGTTTTTTTTCTTTCAAATCTTTCTCCAAAATCTTCTTCTTTCCCTTTCAAATCCTTTAAGAATTTCTTCCTTCAAACCTTTATGTTCTCATTTTATAAAACCCTAGAAAATCCAAAATCTCACTACCAATCTTCTACCCTCTTTTCAAAAAAATTTTTCTCTACAAATTCCTTCATAGGAATTTTTTCTCCATTCTTCTTTACTAATTGGCCTTGGCATCTCCTTTCCCAGCTAGCCTTTGCATCTCTTTTCTCAGCTGGCCTAGGCATCTTTTTTCCCAATTGGCTCTGACATCTCCTTTCCAAGTTGGCCATGGCCTCTCCTTTCCCAGTTGGCCCTGACAACTCCTTTCCCAAATTGGCCTTGACCAGCATTCCCAGATTGGCCATGACCAGCATTCCCAGATTGACCCTGATGAGCATTTCCAAATTGGCCCTGGCAGCACTCATCTAATTTGTCCCTAGCATCACTCATCCAATTTGTCTCTGGTAGCACTCATCTAATTTATCCCTAGCATCACTCATCCAATTTGTCCCTGGCAGCACTCATCCAATTTATCCCTGGTAGTACTCATCCAATTTGTCCCTGACAGTACTCATCATCCCAATTCACATCATCATCTCAATTGGTGCATCATCATCACAATTGGCATATCACATCATAATGACCACCTCTTATAAATTTAACTTCAAGCGTGGCTTATATTCCATATACAATCTAGCTTGAAGGGGAGTGTTGGTTTATGTTATTTTTAGTATAATTGTTTTTTCACATTCTTTAATTATTTATTCCTTTTACAATTAGATTAAATATTATTTTCTATCTTTTCCTTTTATAATTAGGTAGAATCTTTTCCTTTTATGATTATGTCATCTTTTCCTTTTATGGTAACATATTATATTTTTCTTTTATAATTAAGTCATCTCTTGTATCTATTTAAACCCATTGTTGGGTTCATGATTAAATGAAGAATTTAGAGAATTGGAATTCCATTTTTCAACATACCTCTTTTTCTTTGTCTCGTCGCCTTGAGCACGGAACTGGTCTAAAAAATGAGAACAGACCTCTCTAGCTCCGCGAAACAAGAAACAGGTTCATCATTCATTTATTGCTTCCATAGGGTCTCTCACTTATAGTTTCCTACTGCCATTGCTCATTTCTCAAGTATCAGTGTTCATCATTCATAGGATCAATGTTTGCTAGAGCAACAACAGCGGAGGAACCCCATGAAAACCTAGGCCATCATTTTAGCCCTGTGATTCGCTTCGCTTTGCTCAATATTTTGGAAATTTTTTTATAACCCTCCAAAGTAGGCTTTAAATTTCTCACCTTTTACTCCAGCAACATGGCAACTATCCATGTTTTTCTTTTTACTTGTTGAATCACTCTTTAAGCATTTTGCTTAGGCAAACTCAGATTTTCTTTATTTTGCTTTAGGCAAAATCAACCCCCAAACTTGGACATTTCATTGTCCCAATGAAAACACACTTTCCCCCAAACTTGAAGTTTGCAGAAAAAGGTTTAAGGCTTGGATTGAATTCTTTATTAAATTGCTTTTGCTTTCATCTGCCCTAAACAAATTTTCTTCGGCCAAAAATATTTATGCTAGCATGGGCCTTGATTCTTAGTAAATTTTTTTTCTTTGTTTAATACATTACTTCAGCAAAGTAAAGATATAAAATATTGCTTAGAAACAAACACATTTGAAGTGCATAAACAAAAATATTTCATTGCTGGAGTATGATAATTGGCTTGTTGACTTGTTGAAACATAGTTCAACGCCACAGAGATTTAAAAAATTAATGTTTTTCCAAAGGTCCCTTCTAAGATGGAGTTTGTTAGCTCCTATCTTCCGAATTCCTAAACATAAAAGAAAAAACAACAAACACACAATCACACATAAAAACAAAAAAAAAACTAAAACAATCATTCCCTTCTCCTTTTTCAGAACTTTTCATCATCTGAATCCTCTGATTCACAACCAATCTTAATCAACATCTCGTGAAATTTTGAAAAGCTTGGGCCTGGCTGCTGAACAGACTCGAAGTATTGCTTCAGTGCCTCATCGCTCTCGATTATGTACTTCCAAAGTTCAGCATCTTTATTCTTCTTCTCACCAATGTAGCTTAGAATTTTTCGCAATTCCAGCAGCGATTCCTACTCCACCACTATTCCCATCAGCTCGCTTTACCTTGGGCTTAACTGCAACATAAATCATCTTATTTTTTTAATTTTTTTTTTAATTTTTTTTAATTTTTTTTAATTTTTTTTTTTTTTTTCAGAATTTCATCCTTAGGCTTCTTCAGCACTTCTTGGTTGGTGCATAAGACAGATATAGAGTGGGGAAAGAAATTTTTCCAACTTTCTTACGAAACCACCTTGAAACTTCCTCATATATGATTTTTCCAACATCGACAGACAGACCGTCTATGATTGCGTAAATTAATAAAGCTCCTTGTTGCGTCAAAGTGGTGTCATGCGTTGTGGCATTAAGTTCGACTTGATGAACGTTGCCTAGAGGTGAGCCTAAGGGTTTAGGAAAGCTGATTGGAATCTAATGGACTCCTTCGCATGAATCCATTTTTCTCCCGTATATCCAACGACTTCTAAACATCGGTCCATTTTCTCATTTGATGGGCTCTTAAGCAACTCCTTCTAGTTTGAATTCTCGATGTCATACATTTTGAATGCGGAGTTCCAATCTTCTGGACCCCATTGAATTATCTTTCCTTTCACCCGAGTGGTCAAACACTCGTTATTGGTTACTCCTGCATATAATTCTAAGACCCAATTCTTTCTTGCCTTTTCCATCGATTCACAAATGGCTTGCCAGCCCCTTTTTTCTACTTCATTTTTTATTGTCTTTAGCAGCTTCTTAGATTCGATGTTCAGACCTTGCTCTAGCAAAAATAGCTTCTTCTTCAACTCGACTAATCTTTTCCTAATTTTCTCTCTTCCTACAGCCAATGTTGTAGCCTTGTCTAACAATTTCCTTGCCTTTTTTCTTTTTCATTTCAGGCAGATTTGCTTCCACATTGCTAAGGTTTGCGTCCGAAACCTTTCTTTTCTCAACAAGCTCCTTCTTCGAAACTCTGGGCTTCTCAATTTCAGGAATTACTACTTCTGGAACTTTTTCTATAACAGGCTCCAATTCTTCCTCTTCACTTTCTTCGATTTTGTCTTCACTTTCTACCTCCTCCTTTTGATTCTCAACTATCATATTCTTCGAACTTCTGGATTCTTTAATTCTTTTCTCTTTTCTCAACATCTCATCTTTTTCCAGCTTTTCTTGTTTTGGATCCTTTGCCAACTCTTTAGCATCTTCCATCATTCCGTCTACAGATGACTCATAGTCAGTATCTTTTTCCTCCTCACTAGATTTTTCTTCTTCTACATCTGATTTTCCTTCAGAATTTTCTTTCCTAGCATAATGCCAGGACTCACATGACTTTTCCTCTGAATAAAAGATAGTGGTTGCTTACCTACAAGGTTTAGGTTCTTTGTCATTTCCATTGTAGACATGGTTTTCAACTTGATTAGCTTCTCCTGCTCTTCCGATTTCTTCAAACTAGCCATAGAGGCTTTAGCTTTCGGATGCTTGGGACGAAGTTCGTCCTTTACGGCCTGACTCTGCTCCAGCATCTCTATTTTTTTCTTTGTGTTCTTTTCTTGCTTTGGCTCAACTACCTTAGGTTGAGCAGTACTAACTCTTGTCCGGTCCATTTGATATATGGATTTCTTATAGAAGGAAAAAACAAAAAATTTCTGCAGCTTTCACACACAATCAAATTTTAGCTTCACTCTTCACTTAGGGTTTCAGAATTTGCTTGTACTTCTGAAGCGTAGACCTGGTCTATTTAGAGAATCCGAAACGCCATGGCTTTATTGCTAATTCCACTCATGCAGGGGGTAGAAATGTAAAATCATATTGGATTTTTGCTTTTTAAAGATTGTGGTTTTCCCGCTCTTAACACATGGCAGTCCCATCTCCTCTACGTGTTTGACTGAAAATTGCAACTCTTTTTTAACATGCTATTTTTTACTGTTAACCTTCTCGTAAGAGCTCTCAACAAATGCTCTGGCATTATACTCGAGGGAATTCTTAGTTTCACCAAAAAAAATAAAAAAAGAAACAAAACATGGAATAAAAAAAATCTAATCTTAACACACCTAGATCATAGATAACTCTTTTAATGAAAAGCAAGGAAAAGACATACTAACCTGGAGTGGAGCAATGTTTATGAATAACAAATCCTTGTGTACCTTTGCTTCAGCATTCTGCCACTTACTTTACGTCTCTTGCGATGGCTGAGAAGAATTCACTTGCCTGAACTCTTCTTCATAAAAATGCTTCACTTTGTGTCCATTCACTAAAAATTCACTATTATCATTTTCATTCCGTAACAAGATAGCTCCATGATCATGTACCTTGATCACTTGAAAAGGCCCAGACCATTTTGATCTTAATTTTCTTGGGAACAACTTGAGTCTAGAATTGTATAATAGCACTTTTTGTCCTTCAGCAAATTGTTTTGGTCTAATTCTGTCGTCATGCCACTTCTTAGTTTTCTCTTTATAAATGTTGGCATTCTCACAGGACCAATATTCTGTGAATTCCAATTCAACTCCTTGGTAGCCCAAATATGCCTTATGTTCTAGTTCTAAAGGTAAATGACATGCTTTTTCATACACAAGACGAAATGGGGACATACCAAAGATGTTTTAAAAAATGTTCTGTAGGCCCATAATGCATTTTGTAGCTTGCTTGACTGATGTTTCCTATCTGGCTTTACTACATTCTCATCTTCTTAATCTCTTGGTTGGATACTCCAGCTTGACTATTAGTTTGTGGATGGTATGCTATAGTAACTTTGTGTCGGATATTGTATTTTTGTAATACAACTGATAGTGCTCGATTCATAAAATGACTATCCTCATCACTGATAAGCTTTTGTGGTGTCCCAAATCGTGTAAAAATTTGCTTATGCAAAAATTTTATTATCGTTGCTACATCATTCTTAGCAAAAGCTAATGCTTCTATCCATTTGGATACATAGTCTACTGCAACCAAGATATATTCATTCCCATTGGACTTTGGAAATGGTCCCATAAAATCTATTCTCCAAACATCAAATAGCTCTATTTTCAGAATATATTTGAGGGGCATCTCATCACGTCTCCTAATGTTACCTAACCTTTGACAATTCTCACAAGTTTTGACAAATTCATATGCATCCTTAAAAATGGTTGGCCAGTAATATCTTGCTTGAAGTACTTTAGCTGCTGTTTTTGCACCTTCAAAGTTTCTCCATATGCTGCAGCGTGGCACTCTACTAAAATCTCCCAAGCCTATTTTTTATCAACACATCTACGGATGATATTATCAGCACATTCTTTGTATAGATATGGTTCATCCCAATAACATGCTTTCGCATCGTGCAAAAATCTTTTCCTTTTCTGATAATTCTGCTCCATAGGCATTAATCCACTTGCCTTAAAATTTGTTATGTCTACAAACCATGGTTCTTGTCTACATTGCTGAAGCACAAACAATTGCTCGTCTTGGAATGATTCTTTGATCTCTGTTTACTCAAACTGTGCTCTAGCATTGTCTATCAGTGAAAAATGATCTGCTATTACATTTTCATTCTCTTTCTTGTCCAAAATCTCTATATCAAACTCTTAAAGTAATAACACCCATCGTATCAGTCTAGGTTTTGCATCAGGCTTCTTAAGCAAGTATTTGATAGCTGCGTGGTCTGTGTAAACAATCACCTTTAATACTATCAAATAAGCTCTGAATTTATCTAAAGCAAACACCTCTGCTAACAACTCTTTTTCTGTAGTTATGTAGTTGCATTGAACATCATTAAGAATTCTACTATCATAATAGATTGGATGAATAAGTTTGTGTCCCTGCTGCCCTAGCATTGCTCCTATTGCATAACCACTAGCTTCACACACAATGCTAAAGGATTTATCCCAATCTGGTGTACACAGTATAGGCGCAGATATTAATGATGTTTTTAACAAAACAAATGCTTTTTTGCAAGCACTATCAAACTTGAACTCTCGATCCTTCTCTAGCAACTCACACAATGGTCTTGATATTTTTGAGAAATTTTGATAAATATCCTATAGAAACCTGCATGTCCTAAAAAATTTCTGATACCTTTGACATTTGTGGGATGTTCCAATTTTTCAATAACTTTTACTTTTGCTTTATCAACTTCCATTTTGACATTTGAAGTCTTATGCCCAAGCACTATCCCTTCTGTCACCATGAAGTGACATTTTTCCCAGTTTAGTACTAGGTTTGTCTCTTCACAACTTGTCAGCACACTACTGAGATTGCTCAAACAAGTTTCAAATGTTTTACCGAACACTGTGAAATCGTCCATAAAGATGTCCATACTTTACTCTATCATGCAGAAAAAATGGCCAACATGCATTGTTGAAATGTTGCTGGCGCATTACATAATCCAAGCAGCATTCTTTTAAACGTAGATATTCCAAACGGACAGGTGAACATGGTCTTTTCTTGATCTGCTGGGTTTATGGTGATTTGATTGTATCTGGAATAACCACCCAAAAAATAGTAGTACTCTTGCCCAGCAAGTCTATCCAACATTTAGTCTATCTATGGTAAAGGAAAATGATCCTTTTTTGTAGCTTTGTTAAGCTTCCTGTAGTCCATACAAATTCTCCATCTAGTCACAGTTCTAGTGGGCATCAATTCATTCTTCTCATTAGTTATCACTGTCATGCCTCCTTTCTTAGACACACATTGTACTAGATTGACCCATTTGCTGTTTGATATTGGGTATATGACTCCTACTTCTAACCATTTAATTATCTCTTTCTTTAATACTTCCTTCATTGCAGGATTCAGCCTTCTTTGCGGTTCAATAGATCTGAAATTTTCATCTTCTAGATTAATCTTGTGCATATAGAAAGAAGGGTTGATCCCATTAAGATCTGCTAAAGTCCATCCGATTGCCTTTTTATGCTGCTTTAGCAAATTTAATAACAAATCTTCTTTTCCAGCATCGAGCCTGGATGAAATGATAATAGGTAAAGTTTCTTGATCTCCTAAATATTCATACTTTAAATGTTATGGAAAACTCATTAATTCAAGATCTGGCAGTTGTTCAGTTGATGGCTTTATAGACGACATCTTTCTATCTTCGAGATTGAGAGGATCGAAATGCATTCTTGCCAAAATCTCCCTAACCTCCAGCTCATTTTCTAGTAAATCTTCTTCTAATAATTTATTCTGCTTATTCAACAACTGATATTGCTTTCGCAACTTCGTCTCTCGTATCTGCTCAATTTCGGCATCTAACGCATTAATCACTGAACATTCTTCTATTCCTGCAGGATGTTTCATAAAATTGTAGATACTGAACTAGACTTCTTGATCATCCATCCTAAAAATTATTGTTCCTTTGTGAACATCAACCAATGTTTTCCCAGTTTTCATAAATGGTCTACCTAAAATGATTGGTACATCTTTATCAGCTTCATTATCCAATATAATGAAATCAGCTGGAAATACAAATTTGTCCACTTGCATCAGAACATCTTCAATTTTTCCTTCTGGTTTTGTAATAGATCTAACAGCTAACTGTATCTTGACTTTAGTAGATTTTGCTTCCTCTATTCCAAAATGCTTATAAATTGACAACATCATCAAATTTATACTTGCTCCTAAAACACATAGTGCTCTTCCTAATTGCTGACGTCCAATTGATATTGGTATTGTGAAAGCACCTAGATCTTGCTATTTTGTGGGAAGTTTACTTGTAATTATCGCATTACACTCGGCATTCAATGATACCAACTTCAGTTCCTCTAAAATATCCTTCTCCAAAAATGCCTCTTTCAGAAACTTCATGTAATTAGGCATCTACTTCAATGCTTCTAATAATGGAATGTTTATCTGCATTTCACTCAAGATGTCTACAAATTTTTTATACTTCTTCACATCTTGTTTGTAAGAATCCGACTCTAAAACAGTCCTAAAAGCGGTTCTTACTCAACATGCATGATTTAAATACAATAACTTCCAACATTTTAAATAAAAAATAGTATATAAATGCTTGCTTTGTTCAATCAAAGAAACAGTTCACAATCCAAATCCATAAAAGTTAAAACAGTTAACCTCTGGCCAGAGTTTATTAAACAATTTAAAAACATGAATCCCATTCAAGAAAGAGTCTATCATGCATGCTGAAACAAGACAACAATAACAATTTAAAATCAGCGGACGTCCATGATCATCCAGCTCCTCCTCTAGCCGTCCCGGTGCTGTCCCAAGTTACCTGGTGGAAAACCACAGAAATAAGGGTAAGTACAAAGACACTCAGTAAGAATCCCCAGCTAGGGTACAGTACGTAAACAACACATCATCTAGCATCCTAGCATACATGCAATACAGTTTACCAACCAGTTGTAGAAACTTGAGTTAACAAAATAACTTCCAAACCTTGAGAGTCTCTAACTCTCAGCTAGGTGACCAGCTCTCTAACTGATCCTGGACACTTGGGTAAGTCCCCAAGCGTCTGGCTCTAAACAGGAACAGAATGGTGTACTAGCGACATTGGCCTGAGAGAGCCGTCCTCTCGGAATCTAATTTTTCATACTGCTTCACATCTTGTTTCCTATTTTTTAATCTTTGAGGGAATGGTGGTGGTGGTGGCGTAAACTCAACTCCCTCACTACCTTTCCTCTTTTCATGAATTCTAGTCGAATTATCTGTAACTTCTTTTTTATTTGTCTGCTCTACTACTGAGATGTTATTGACTCCAGAAGGTGTTACATCTGAGGTTGTTTCTTCGCAATGCTCAATTTCTTTCGCTTCACTATCCGCCCTTGTGGCTCCTTCTTGAGCACCAACTTCTTCAGTGGTCATCTTTTCACGTCCTTCAACTAATTCAATAAACTTCACTTGCTCATTTCCTTCTCTCCTGTTGACTTCAGTGTCAGCCGGTAACTTCCTTAACGGTCTTTGTTTCAACTCATTGGCTAACTGCCCCATTTGAACTTCTAGATTTCTCATTGCAGCTTGATGTCCTTGAATAGCTATATCTGTTTTATTCATAAACTCCTTCATCATATTCTTTAGTGAATTCCCTGGTGTATGCTGTTGCATTCCACCTCCTCGTTGATTTTGATTATTCTGATAAATATTGTGTCCTTGATTATACTGTAGAGGAGGTACATTGTATTCTTATTGAACTCTTCATATTCTTGGCTGTGTGTATCCTTAAGTGCCATAATTTTTTGCATTATTTTGATTGCTCCATGAAAAATTAGGATGTTGTCTCCATCCTGGATTATAAGTATTTGAGTATGGATTATATTGTCGATTCCCTTGCACATTTCTTGCATAACACATTAATGCTGTGTTATGTGGGAAAAATTCATAACTATGTTCTTCCTCGCATACTACATAAGATTCCATTATCGATTGTCCAACTGTTGGCTCATTCTGTATCAAAATGACATTGTTTACTGGGGCAACTTCATGATTTGGACTCTGCATCCCCTTCAAAAGGCTTGTCATAGTCGTCATTTGTGCACTCAATGCACTTGCTTCGTTCACTTCAAGTCGCCCAACTGCAATATTCCTTGATCTTCTAACATTCTTCCACTGGTAGTTGTTTTGTGCTATATTTTCTAATATCTCATGTGCTTAATTATAGGTGTTTTTCAATATCGCTCCGTTTTCTGAAGCAACTAGGATCAATTATGAATTCTGATTGAGTCCATAATAAAAATGTTCTAGTTGCACGCAGAAAGGTATACTGTGGTGTAGACAGCTTTTCAACAACGCTTTAAAACGCTCTCAAGCTTCAGTTATCAATTCGTCATCATTCTGCTCAAATTTCATATTTCATTTCTGATCTTGATGTTCCTCGTTGGAGGAAAGAATTTTAGTAAAAACTTCTCTACTACACTATTCCATGTTGTCAGATCTTCATCCTCTAGACTATCTAACCATGCTTTTGAATTGTCTTGCAAAGAGAATGCAAACAATTTTAATCTCAAGTCATCTTACGTCACATCAAGAATCTTGAACGAATCACACATATTCATAAATGCTCGTAAATACTGTTGTGGATCTTCTATTCTAATCCTTGAAATTGGCCTATAGTTTGCAGCATCGAAAACATAACTGGTTTAGGCTTGAAAAATCTTGCTGCAATCTCTGGCCTAATAGTTCCTCTTTGTAAGTCGGCTACATCTGGCGTAGCATAATTTCATAGGCTCTGTCCCGATCATTCGCGAGAATGATTGGATCAACCTGTCGCTTATCAACTCGATTTGCTCTAGCAGGAAGGTCATTTTGCTAGTGAGGTTCTAGCTCTTGTCTAGCAGCCATTCTTCTATTTTCTCTGATTCTTCTATGCAACGTTCTTTCTAATTCGTGATCAATTTCAATATCGATTGCTCTCCTAACCATACACGAGAATGCTCCTGCAAAATAAAACTAGATTAGTTCATTAGCTTTGACGTTTACACTCTATTCTTAAACTGATTCCAAAAATGAAAATTAAACAAACACAAATCCTCGGCAACGACTCCAAAAACTTGGTTTGGGATAAACAACACGACCGAATTATGCTCAAGATATGCTATAACAACTGCTAAATTCAATACTTAAAATTCTCGAGCAAACATGTGCAATTGTACACAGTTATTGTTGTAGTAAGTTTTACTTTCTCAAAGGTCATCCCCTCAGGGATTTGGTGTTAATTTTTAGGCTCTTCTTAGTATAAGAATATATGTAGGTGTATTTGTGTTGTGAAATGATTAACTAATGCAATGCTAAAGCAACCAATGAAATCAATTGCTTTAGTGATGAAACAATACAAGTAAAGTAAGTTTATGTCAAAAACACTTTTCACGCGATGAATTAAAACAGAATAAATAGTCAATTTCAAGTATCAGAATGAATTAGGCATTTTCAGAGAAAATTGCTTAAGCATTAAGATTAACTGGTAAGAAGTGAATTCCTGCTTTACTCTCACTCTACTCTCTCTCAAGTTTACATCATTCAATTACAATCAGAGTTAACAACATTAGTAAGATCGTTATCTTTAACAGACCTTTAAGTTGCAAGAAAACTTAAACAAACCTAATGTGATCCTATGCAAGTTCACTCTATCGCGTTCCTCTCGGAATCGAGACAAAGCAAGCACGAATAGTTGATCAGAAGAAACCTACTTGGAATCAAAACAACATGGATACATAATTCAACATCTTCCTACTCAACACTACCACAACTTCACTCTTACTTACCTAATTCTTCCGATTAGGAATTTAGCTACTCATGTTAACAATCAAAACAACAGAAAATGCAAAAACAGATTAATCATTCATCATATTAATTTGCAGAATCGTGAGATCAAACTGCAATAGTTCAAACAATTGTAGAAATCAAATAAATGGAGATCAGAAAGCATAGAGAAGAAAAAGCCCGTTGCGATCCGCGTAATGAAGATTGCTCCAGATCCAATTCTACTTCTCTACTTCAAAATGCTCCTCGAAACGAAAACAAACTCTAAATTTGAATTAAATCGGCTATGAACTCTAACGTAGCTTGAACGAAATTAATTGCACGAAAGAAACTAAAGAACAACTACTCTCTAATTGAAAATGCTGAAAAGTAAGAAAACGCTCTAAAACGAAAATCTAGAATTCGAGAAAATGGAAAAAGCTCTTCAATTCAAATACGCTCCAGCTTAAATAATCCTCCGTATTACTCCCGCCTAAACGATCAACGGCTAAGATTAGATGCTTCCACATAGTAATTATCGCCCTTCGTTGATGCTCGACACGTGCCCTTTCCAGAATAATCACACCATTTCTGTTACCTTCAACTCAGATCCGAATTTATGCTCCAGCTAAATAGCACTTTTCGTATCCTGAAATTGCTGCAAATAAAGATAATCAAGCTTTTGAACTTATCATCCCAATTTCTCACACATTCATGCATAAATGCTACAAAATCTCTTGAAAACCTATTCTACTTAGAAAACTGTAGAACTTTGCAAATTGCTAAAATAGTGCTATCACTAATAATATTTTCTCTCAAATCAGACTAATAATTGAGGGAGTTTATTCAAAATGTTCTCAATAAAGCAGCAAATACTCTTAGTACTTGAAAGTTATCACTAGTCTAATATTATCAAAGTTGAGGAAAAAACTAACACAAAATTCTCAACCATAACATGCTGCTAAAAGTTACAACCACAAAACATGAAAGTCTAGACAAAATAATTTATCAATTTGATTGAAAGGTTTATAAAGGTAAGAAATGTGATTAGCAACCAAATAAACTGGTTGATGGGGCAAACGGTTACATTGGAAATCACCGGCAAAACTATATTGGTAGCTCAAACACCAAAACTTTATTTGATTTCCAGAAAATTCATAGGAAATTTGTCCCTAGGTAGGCAACTAAAAATGTATTGAACGAACACCTTTTTTTCGAAAAGAGATACTTATATTACGGTACGCTAGAAGCATACAAAGAGAAAATTACAGAAAAGCTCTCCAATTGAGCGCAATGGAGTCTATGTCAAAATCATGAAAAAAAGAGGATTTATAACACCAAAAAGCAAATAAAATGTTGGCATCTTCCCAAATTGATGAAGGATTTCTGGCAACATAAAGATTATAAAAAATTCTAGAATACGCTCCTTCTAGATGCACCATAGAATCGCTCCCATTATATTAAACTTCATAGTTTTAGATTGAGAAGATGAAGACATACAAATGAAGGCATCAATAAAGTCAACCATGTTTTCTTGAATACCAGCTAAAAAGAAGGTGCTTGGAAGACGGTTCCAAAGAGCTTTGGTGAAGGGACAATGCAGCAGCAGGTAGTCCAAGGTTTCAGATTTACAATAACACAAGCTGCACCGATTAGGATTAAGGCACAAATTTTTCCATCTCCTTTGCATCACATCATTTGTATTGATACCTTTATGAAAAATAGACCATATGAAAAATTTTATCTTTTTAGGAAGAGTGGTCTTCCAAAAAGAATGGAAATTCGGGTTGTGAACTTGACCATCTAAGGGATTTCACAGTAAGGGTATTGAACGAACACCTGTTAGATACCAAAGATCATGTTTGACTATATTAGGTCAACCCATGAAGTTTTAAGAAAATACTCTTACACATGATCAGCTCGGATAAGTTGAAACTGCAAGGAAAGATGAAGACCACTCTATAACATGAACAAGGGACAAAATCATTCAAAAAGAGAAAACATCAAGTGAAGAGAACCAGAAAAATGATGAACAATAAAAAAAATAGAAGTGTACATTTTAAGCAACAAAACGTCTATATTGAAAAATGTTCAAAGAACTAACATTAAGTGGAATTTCTTCATTTTTTTTTTTTTTGAGAAAGTCTTAATCTCCTTTCAAATGATCTTGTAAGCAATACTTTTATTTTTATTTTTAATTACTATTATTATTTTAACTAAGAGTAGAAAGGAATTAGAATTCCATTAGAGATAGTCCATTCTTTCCCTTCCCCGATCCCCGCTTATTTTTTTTTCCTATACTTTACACCTTTAATTTTCAAATAAAAATATATTTGTTGATGAAATTATTTATACATATGAATTTTTTTTTTAATAATTAACATTATAGTTGAAATTTATATATATTTTCTACTAAAATCTAATTATTTAAAAGTATTGTCTCAAAAATATATAAAAAATGTGAAAAAAAAAAATTTGAAAAAATCCTCGCAGGAACGTGGTCCCCGCTAGGGAATTCCAGCCTCGATCCCCGAAAAAAATGGAAATTTTTTCGAAGACGCATATTAAATTAAGTGGCGGGGATGGGGAAGACATTCTCAGCCCCATTTCACCCCGTGAACATCTCTAAATTCCACTACATAAATTATGCTCATGACCCACCTCACTTTTACTTTTAATTATTACGAAAGACTTAATTAATCAAGTCAAATAGTATCGATGTAGTGAAACCACAAACAAATACTAATCCTATCATTATGCATTTTATAAACCCTCTTAATCTTTCATGCCCCAACATCGCAACAAAGTCATACAAGAATGTCAGATCCCCTAAGGAACATAAAATTAAATTGGGATCTAAAAATAAATAGTTGAATGACGAAACAAAATTCAAGACCAGAGAACAATAGAGCACATCCTACATTTCCAATCTAAGAGTATAAATATAAAATAAAAAATTTGCACACCTTTTATTTTTAAGAGAAAAATTCCACACTGAAAAACAAGACAATTGATGAAAAATTTACCTGAAATTCATAAAAAATATGACTAATTTAGAGTGGAGTTAAAGTGAAAACTGGAATTGGGAGCAATGGAGTTGGACGATGAACGACAATTATTGAGTCAGAAAGTAATCGGGGAAAATTAGGGGTTAGTTGTTGAAGTAATTCTTTTCTCATTTTTTTACAATTAATTTAAAAAAAAAAAAAAAAAAAAAAAACAAAAGGCGCCAAATTTTCGTACGCTTAATTAAACTCAATATTATTTTTTGTACTTAACGTTCAAGGAGGGTCAATTACCATATTATTGTACTTGATACCTATAAAACGTCAAGTGTGAATATGCATTAAAAATTGGAACTCCTATAACAAACCTCCGTATTTTTGTAACTTTAGTTGACATGTATTCTAAAAAAAGGTCAAGTATGATTATTTCTCCAAATTTAATTGATTGAGAAAGAAAAGAACAAAAGCATATTAAACGAAGACAAATTTTTTGTTAAAAAGTAATATTTAGTAACACTTGATTTTAACGTAATAATAAAAAAAGAGAGATTCTAAGTAAATAATAATGATAATAATAATAATATAAAATGAAAAAAAAAAGAGACAAGCTTTTGTTGGAATGCTTGTCAATAAAAAAAGAGAATAAAAAAATGGTTTAATAAAAATAGGTTAAAATATCATTTTGGTCTCGACTTTGAAGTTTTATCCATTTTAGTTTCTTGACTTTCAAATATTTAATTTTAGTCCTTAGAGTTTTTTGTTTGTTCAATTTTGGTTCATCAACTTTCAAAGGTGTAAATTTGGTCCATAAACTATCAACAAAGTAAAAAATGGTCATTTTAGTTAAATGAATTTTTTTCTCTTAAATTCTTTTCTCTCTTTCCTCTCTCATCATTTCACTTTATAAAAAGAGATACAATGAAAATAATGACAAACTTTTGTTTGAATGCTTGTCATTAACAAAGGAGAATAATAAGAAGGAAAGAAAAGAATGGTTTAATAAGAATAATAAATTTTAATTAAAAAAGAAACAAAAAGGAAAAAGGTGCCCTCCATGGGAGAACTTAGAGAGGAAAGAAATCAAAAGAAAAGGAGGGAACTTGAAGAAGACTCGTAAAGGTGTATGTTTCTTATTTATTTTATTTTTTTACTTCGATTGGTGCTCTAGGTAAGTTTCATGTCTTTGGTTAAGATCTTAGCATGAATGTCAGAAGTTAAAATAGTTTGGTTTGAGCTAATTATATTCAATTAGATGACTTTTCATTTAGAAGGAAATTCCTCTTCAAACCCAAAGGTTTTTTTTTTTTACCTATTTCCATCATTCTCTCTCTCTTAAATCCTAAAAATTCTTCTCCCTAGCTACTTTTTCAAGCATCCAATGAAGTTACTTCTAACATCCTTTTCTATTTTCTTTTACAAACTCCAAGAGTCTTCTTCAACTCCCTCCTTTTCTTTTTTCTTTTGATTTCTTTCTTCTACAAGCTTCCCTCTATCGAGATCAGGCCCTTCCTCTTTTTTATTTCTTTGCTTTCATTTTGTTTAATTAAAAATTATTGTTTCCAGTAAAAGTGAGCCATACTTACCAATTTGTAGGTGTGTATCTTGTACTTATTTTTCAATACATATGAGAATAATAATGTACCACATGTGTATGTATAAAATGTTTTAATATATAGGAAATTTTACAAATATAGCAAAAAAAATATACCATCAATAGTACATTATTGAAAATATTTTATATATGGCACAAAAATGGGATGATCCCTATAAAATTACCAAAATACAAATGCTTTAATCTGTCTCTCTTTTTTTTAATGAATCCTTCAAACAGAAGTTTGTCCCTTTTTTCATTTATTATTACTATTATTTTTATTTAGAAGCTTTTCTTTTTTATATAATTTAATTTGAAATTAAATGCTACAAATATTATTCTTTTAAAAATTTTCGTTCTCCGAATATTTAAGTTGCCTTTGCTTCCCGAAGTCGCCTTAAGCAGCACCGGTGATTTCAAGGTTTAAGCAGCCAAAGCGTTAACCATTTCGTGGGTAATGTAGGATCAGTTTCTTTCTAATATATTTGATTTTATCTTATTTAAATGTGTTCTTGTTTGCATCTCAATTCTACTAAATAATTGTAATTCCTAATTAAATTTGTTATGGAGGAGAACCATTAGATTGCTTTAAGAGTTTAAGCATTTTCATATGGTTATATTTATCAACGTAGCTGATTGTTACAGGGTTTGATATATTTTCCTACACACCACCATTTTGAATTTTAATTTAGAAATTTTATTTATCCAAAAATATTATTAAAAAAATGAAGGCTTGAACTTTTTATTATGAGCTCTACATAGGGTAGTGGATTCGAATTTATGACTTCTAAAATCATTGACATATATCAATACCGTTGAATTATTACTCTTGGTAGGTTCGAATATATAATCTCATAAAACTAAAACGGGTTGTCATTTTTTATTTTTTAATATTTCGAAAAACTTTGCATCTAAGGCTGTTTGATCTATTCACCACCACGTGACCATAAATTTTGATTGTCTTTCATAGTTTTAATTTTTGAAATCATAGTCTAAATTTTACTTTTCTTTACATCACAGAGAATAAACTTTAAATTTACTTAAAAATTAATAAAATATTAAAATATATCAAATAGATGTGTGACAAATAGTTATGTTACATGGATAAAGACAAAACTTGCCTGCATGAAGGTTAATAATTGTATCTACAAACCTTTCATGTGACATCCTATAATTAAACCATGTTTTTTTTTTTCTTTTTTTTTTACTTTGCTTGAAAATAGGCCATCAAACACCGTTTGTTTTATTTGTTTTTTTTTTTTTTACTTCTTTCTCCTATAAAAAATATCGTCTTATTTAAAAAAAACGAAAAAAATCTAACCTTCCAAACCATAAATTTTACAATAATAATAAAAAATCCACCCCCTATCATGAAAATGTATACAAGAAAAAGAAAAAAGAAAACGTATGATTATGATATTTTATTTCTTTTTGTCTATCTCTTTATGGATTTCAGTTTTTGTCTAATTTGAAGAAACTCAAAAAACAGAAGGAAAAAAAAAAAAAAAAACTTATGTTCCCTGAAAAACGAGAGATTGAGTGAATAAGTCTATGATCATTTTGCTCATTTTTAGATCGAATGAACAAAGTATCAATGGAATGTGTGGATCTCGTTTATATGGAGTTTTAAACTTCCACGAATGAAAACTCATAGGAAGTTTGGGTAATTTCTAGTGACATAGTGTTTGGGAATGGGTAGTCGGCGATGGGAGGATGACGGAGGAGAGGGTGTTAGAATAAACTTTAATGCATTTATTAATATGCTTAATGGTTGTACTTAGGGCTATAATTAAAGAATTAATGGGTTATGATCAATTTAAGAGCTAATTAAGGAATTAGGGGATCCTTAATTGAGTAATTAGTGAGAAATGTTTTTGGTAAGAACTTGGAGACCAAGTTTATAATAGGCTATAAATAGGTTGCTCACTTCATTGTGAAAAGTAGAGTGAGGAAGAGAAAGTTGATGCCAGAGTTTTTAGAGAAATAAAGAAAAGCGTTGTAGAGAATATTTTTGTGTGTCTTGTCTCTCCAATCACAAAGCGAAAAGCTTGCAAGATTGCGTTGTTTGTGTTTATTTGCAGTTAGTGTTTTACAAATTGGTATCAAAGTCGATGGCTAACGTGACGGGTCAAATGTGGCTGCCACGATTGACAAAGACAAATTACGAGAATTGGAGCATCCAGATGAAAGCTCTTCTCGAATCTCATGATGTATGCGAAGTGGTCAAAGAAGGTTTTGTAGAACTAGAAGATACTGCAGATTATACGGCGATTCAAACTAAAGCGTTGAAAGAGACGCGTTCGAAGGATAAAACAACATTATACATGTTGTTTTGTGCAGTTGACGAATCGGACTTTGAGAAGATTGTGAGTGCAACTACTTCAAAAGAAGCGTGGGACACTTTAAAAAAATGGTTCAAAGGAGCCGACCGAGTCAATTAAGTACATCTCCAGACTCTTCATTGCGAGTTGGAGAGCATAAAGATGAAGGAGTTAGAAAGCGTATCTGACAACTTCACGCATGTACAGACAGTGGTGAGTCAACTCAATCGCAATGACGAAATGCTAACCGATGTGCTAGTTGTGGAAACAATTTTGAGATCATTGAACCAATAATTTTGAGAATATGGTGTGCTCAATAGAAGAATCAAAGGACCTTGTGACGCTTACTGTTGACGAGCTCACCTGTTCTCTAGAGGCACATGAGCAACACAAGAATAAGAAGAAGAAGGAAATGCTAGAGCTAGCGCTTCAAACAAATGCATCAATTAAAGACGAAAAGGTACTCTATTCAAAATAATTTTAGGGTAGAGGTGGCGGCAGTGGAGGTTTTGGATATGGTCGCAGTAGTCAAAGCGACAATGATGATTCGAAAGGACAAACGAGTCAAGCGAATTGGCGTGGAAGAGGACGCGATCTAGGAAGAGGCGGTCTATCGAATCAGTCCAACATTGAATGCTATAAATGTCACAAATATGGTCACTATGCGAGTGATTGCAATTTCGACAAATGTTACAATTGCAAAAAAAGTGGGGCATTTTACCAAAGATTGCCAGGCCTATAAAAGGGTTGAAGAAACAACCAACTTAGCATTAGAAGACAATGCGAATGAAAGTATTCTGTTGATGGCGCATAAGGAAGGCAACATCAACAATGATACTTTGTGGTATCTCGACTCAAGGGCAAGGAGTCATATGTGCGGTCACGAGCATCTATTCAAAGAGATGCAGAAAATTGAAGATGGTCATTTATCTTTTGGCAATACGTCAAAACTGGAGGTCAAAGGAAAAGGTACGATTTCCTTTTGTGCAGAAGGACGGGTTGACAATGCCAATCCAGAATGTTTATTATGTACCAAATCTAAAAAAAATAAAAAATTTGAGTTTGGGGAAACTCACAGAGAAGTGTTACTTTGTATTTTTAAAAGACCAGTTATTGCACTTAAAAGACAAGTTAGAGTGCTTGATAGCT
Organism: Sechiopsis laciniata; assembly: GCA_037833695.1. Lineage (NCBI taxonomy): Eukaryota > Viridiplantae > Streptophyta > Magnoliopsida > Cucurbitales > Cucurbitaceae > Sechiopsis > Sechiopsis laciniata. The sequence goes on from JBBMKA010029115.1 coordinate 22,140, forward strand.
CAAGTTGAGATGGGAAAAAATCGCTTGTATATACTGAATTTGAGAAACGTGCGAGAAAAGTTTTTGAGAGTCGATGTAGAAGATAAAGTATCGCTGTGGCATTTTCGTTTTGGTCACCTCGTCATGGTGGACTAAAAGAGCTAGAGAAGAAGAATATGGTGCACGAGAAAGTATTATGAAGAATGCGTGCTCAGCAAGCATGTGAGAACCTTGTTTCAGAAGAAAGCGGAATATTGTGCGAAGCAACCGCTCGAGATGATTCATACTGATAAATGCGGATCAATTACCCCATATCTTTCAAGGTAAAAGGTACTTCATTTCATTTATTGATGATTTCTCACGAAAAACTTGTGTATATTTTTTGAAAAAAAAGTCAGAAGCATTTGAGGAATTCAGAAAATTCAAGGTGAAGGTGGAGAAGGAAACAAGTAAACAGATCAAAGCTATACAATCTGACAGAGGTGGTAAATATACTTCAACGACTTTTATGGAGTATTGTGAGGAGCAACGCATAAGATAATTTCTAACTGCATCATACACTCCTCAACAGAATGGCGTGGCTGAGAGAAAGAACCAGACTATTCTTGATATAGTTCGAGTAATGTTGTAGAGCAAATGCAGTGCAGTGCGCAATTTATGTGTAAAATTGAAGTCCGCATGCAAAGTTAGGTGATCAGACACCGCAAGAACCATGAATCGGACAAAAGCCGACAGTTACACGCATCTCAGAGTGTTTGGTAGTGTAGCTTATGCACACGTATTAGATCAGCGAAGAACGAAGCTCGAAGACAAAAGCAAGAAGTATGTTTTCATTGGGTATGGTAAGAAAACAAAAGGGTACGAGCTACTTGACCCAATAAGCAAGAAAGTGATGGTGAGTCACGATGTACGAGTCAATGAAGAAAGCGAATGGGACTAGAACAATTCGATGGAAGTTAGCATCGAAGTTGGAGAATTACCAGTCGTTGCATAAACTTGTATGCCAAGAGATTCTGAAACAATTGATGATGAAGATGAACGACAACAACCCAGAATGCGAAGTTTGCAAGATTTGAACGATGCGAAAAATGAGGTACATCTTGTATGTCTTTTGGCAGATGCGAAAGATATTAGCTTTGAAGAAGCAGTGCGAGACAAGAAGTGGCAAACTACCATGGATGAAGAGATAAATGCAAGAGAGCGCAATGATACATGAAAGCTGATTGAATTGTCGAATGCAAGTCAGCCCATTGGTTTGAAGTGGGTGTTCAAGAAGAAGATGAACGTGCAAGGCAAGAAAGAGCGCTACAAGGGGCGACTTGTTGCGAAAGGATACAAGTAGCAAGTGGAAATTAACTATGACAAAGTTTTTGCTCCTATTGCGAGAATGGAGACAATCCGATTGCTCATTTCGCAATAAGCTCAATTCAAATGGCCAATATTTTAGCTAGATGTCAAGACGACATTCTTGAATGGCGTGCTTGAAGAAGAAGTGTATATTGAGTAACCATCCGGTTACGTGAAAGTTGGAGAAGAGAAAAAAATGCTAAAATTGAAGAAATCGCTTTACAGCTTGAAACAAACACTGCGAGCGTGGAATATTTGCATTGATACATATTTCAAAGAGAACGGATACAAACAATGTCCCTACGAGTAGGGTTGTTGACGGTCCGATTTTGACCGATTTTTAGGCGAACCAAGGATCGAATCGAATATGTCAGTTTTGGGAATAGGTGAACCGACAAAAACCAAAAAACTTCGATTTCCATTAAGGAACCGAACCGCCATGATTCGGTTTATAATGTTGATTCAGTTATAACCGATGTTTTGATAATACATTAAGTTCAAAGAATGAAACCAGCGATGAAGGAATAGAAAGAAACTGAAGTGACATGCAAGTAGAAAAAAGGTAGAAGAAATAGAGATAACAAAAATTATATCAGTTAGTTTCAAACAAAAACGAAATCAATAAAAAGAACTAAAGAAAACAGGAAAAACGTAAACAAAAACTTTAACGAATAAGAAAAGGAACATCAAAAAAAGAAATTGAAACAAAAAAGAAAAGATAAATAAATAAAAAAGAATAGGAATAGAAAAAAAAAACAAAATGAAAAAAAATATGAATAGATTAGAGTGTGTGAGATGAAAGAAAATTAAGAAAGAAATGTTGATGAAGAATAGTTGAAGCGGCGTGGTTCAACCTATAATAGAATAGGGTTTTGAAATGTAAAGTAAATATATATACTTTAGATCAAATTGAGTTAAGCCTTTGGATGGAAATATTTAAGAAACTCAGTTTAAAATTAATAAATATAAATAAAAAATGGTTCGGTTAAGTTTTAAACGGTTTTAAAGCTCTTGAACTGAGAACGGAACCGAAAAATTTGGTTTTCTTAATTCATGAACGGATATTCTAACTTATTTCAAAAAAACTGAACCAAACCATTAAAATTGGTTTAGTTTGGTTCAGTTTGACGGTTCGGCTCAGTTTTTTAACACCCCTACCTACGAGCATGCGCTTTACACAAAGCAAAGTGGAGGCTATGCGATATTTGTTGCTCTTTATGTTGACCTAATATTTATGGGTAATAGTGATGCGATGTCTTGGGCTAAAACCAACACACCACAATTAAGAAATAATAATTAAAGAAAATGATGACGTGCACCGTTAAGCCTTCGCCAAAGTGAAATAATGGCTCAACTCTAGCGAAATGTGTGTGTGATTTCCCAAGATGTGCAAGTATGCACAGTCTTGCTGTTGCAAGTTTTTATATAAGTACAAGTCATTCTTCCACAAGGATTTTTTTGTTATGTTTTTTATTCATTTTTGTGCAAGAGTCAAGTGTAACAAGTTGGTTGATGAAGTGAGTAGATAAATGATCTAAGTAAGTGAAATAACTAAAGAACAATACAAGACTAAGTATCAGAAAGGTTTAGGGTTTTCAGGGGCTTCGCTTAAGTGAC
>JBBMKA010029177.1:0-25055 GCA_037833695.1 Sechiopsis laciniata
ACGGACAGCTACTCGAACTAAAATGATCAACTCAAGCTCGGGAGAGAAGTTACCCTAACCGAACCCTAGGTGGCTCGATAGCTGACTCTCGGCAAGGCTGGCGTGCAGCAGGCACGAGCTGGCTCAGTAGGATGTGCGGCTGTGTGCGGCAAGCACTGCGAAGGGCGAGCGGGCTGGCGAAGCGTTGGGCGAAGTGCTGCTTGGCGCGGCTGTGCGTGCTGACAGCGAAGGCACGCGAAGGGAATGCGCGTGCGGGCTGGCGCCTGGGCGCTGCTGCGTGCGGCTGGGAGCGAAGGCACGGCGCTGGGCGTGAGCGCGAGGCTGCTGGAGCGTGCGATCGCGGCAGGGTGAGCGATCGGCTGGGCGTGAGACCTGGCGAGTTAGGGCATGTGCAATTGGCGGGTGCATTGGGGCGATCTTACAATCGAGCAAGGCACTGCTGCTCGGTAAGGCAGACGGCTGGGGAAAACAGGTGTACGTGCGATCTGGCATGTGCGCTGGGGCGAGCTTATGATTGAGCTGGCGCTGCTACTGCTGCGACTCGGCGGAGGGACGTGCGGAGGTGATCTTGGTGAAGAGAGGGGCTTGGGCGAAGTGTCTCGGTAAGGGTTTTTTGGGAAAAGAGAGAACACAAAAATGGAGAGAAATGAGAAAAAAGGTTCGGCAAATGAGAAAAGGAAGAAGAGAAAAGAGATGCGACATCTCTTTTGATCTAGGTCTCGGTAAAAGGAAGGGAGGGAGGAGATCGTGACACGTGTCCCCTCCCAGGTTCCGGCTTCGAGTCCTGGCGACGACGACTTTTCTTTTCTTTTTCTCAATTAATCAAACAACAGCTCCTAACCTCCCAAATAGCAATGCTAGCTCCAGAAACCTGAAAACCGAAGGAAAACCCAAACTCAGCAATTAAACAGAACAACCTCGAAACCCTGGCAAATTACGAGACTACCCCTGAAGGCAAAATTACCAAAATGTCCCCAGAGGTCCAAGCTGCCCTAACGGCCCAACCGAACAACAGATAAAGTAACCGAACATACCCGGGGAACTAGAAATGGAAAACTGGGCTGTTACACCGGTTCAGGACCAACAAGCACAAATTCCTACCCTCGATAGTCGGTTGTGGAGTAGCTACCACTCCGACATAAGCCTAGTCTGTAGCCTGCTAGAGCAAAGTCCTTTCTTTGGTGTAAGCCTACCTTGGGAAGACCTTTAGCTTCAGGCGTTTGTGTGAACAGGCTGCCACAGTTGGGTATCGAGGACCTCCCACCAACTGTGGTTCAGTGGACACCATTCCGAGTCTAGTTAGGCATGCGTACCTGGATCAGTGTAGTTTGTGCAAGCCTACATTTACCCAATTTGTAGCAGCATGCAGTGTGTGCGCACACGCATTAGATGCTGAGAGAATGGATCCCTCGGACTAATGTCGTCACTACACCACCTCGTTCCTATTTAGAGCCATACACTTGAGTACTCACCCTTGTGTCCAGGGTCAGCTAGATAGCTGATCACCCAGTCGAGAGTTAGAAACTCTCGAGATTGGGAGTTATATTGATAACTCAAGTTTCTGCTACTGGTTGGTAAGCTCTATTGCATGTATGCTAGGATGCTAGATGATGTGGTTTTTACGTACTATACCCCGGCTGGGGATTCTTACTGAGTGCCTTTGTACTCACCCTTATTTCTGTGGTTTTTCACCAGGTAACTAGAGACAGCATTGGGACAGCTAGAGGAGGAGCTGATGGATCATGGGAGTTCGTCGGCTTTTGACTCTATTGTTCTATTTGGGTCTTTTGTTCAGCATGTAGTTGGGAACAAAGTTCCTGTTACAAAAATTTATATTATGAACCTTTTAAATAAATCTCTGGCTAGAGGCTTAACTTGTTTTGGAATTGTTTAAGTTCTTTTCATGTTTTACATCTATCTGAATGGTTTTAAATTCATGATGCTGAGTAAGAACTACTTTTAGGGCTATTTTAGAGTCGGGTTCTTACATTGGGACAAGGGTGTTGCCAGAAGTTCCACAATTGTAGCCAAGCAGCAAAATTGGAGACAAAAGAGGTGCAACCTTTGCATCCATCAATGCAAAGGATAAATTTATTGCACAAGAGGGGGATCTCTGATAGAATTAAGTCTATGATCAGATGGGATAGACGAAGTATTTTCATCTAATTTTGATCGCAAGAATAGAGTGAGTGCAGTAATTCTATCTGAATTTAAACAAAAAGATACCACAGTTTTCAAGAGTAGATGTGCAGTAAATCGATTGTCGAGCATCCGCATTGAATAAAGCACTGGCAATACCTAATGTTCCAGGAACATCCTGCCAACAATTAATCAACTCTCCCACTGAAGAGCAAATGCAAGAAAGTTTATCAGCAATCGGAATAGTGGGAGTAAAATCAATTCAAGTATATATGATTTTTTAGGATCTTCAGGATTGGCTGCGGATTATAAGAGCAGCATTTATGCCTTCAACCAGCAAGGCACTGATAAGAAGGGAGCAAGCAATGCTGTTATCTTGGGAGCAATTTTAGAGACGCAAGTGCAGCGTGGCGCTAATAGAGTGGGAAATTATATGTACTACCCTTTTACCATTACGCAGCTATATGCTGATCAAGGCGTCAGACCGCAATGCTATGATAAGATTATGAAAATATTCCCAACAAAGGATAGCGAAGCAGCAGAATAAGCCATAGATAATCTCGAAATGCTCCACTATCACTTAAGCAAAAGCTTTATTCCTTTGCTTAGATGATTTGTTTTGCGCTTAAGCAAGTCATTCTAAGAACTACGAAATTATGATAAGAGCATAATTCAAAAAGAGAACCTAAGATTTAAATCTCGACAAAGTGTGTTGGCCAACCATAGCTTTAGAAAGTAGTTAAATGCGATAAATTGAGTAAAGGAGAATAATTGCGATGAGGAACGATCTGCCAGTCATGATAGGGAGGATTTTAGATGCAAACCTGACTCTTTGGGAAAGTTTAAAGTCCTTTAGGAAGAGAAGTTTATGCTAGGATTAGGAAAGGCGATAAGAGATACTAGAGCTGAACTTAAAAAATTTTAAAAAAACAAACAAAAATAAAAAAAAAAGTTGATTCAGTTAATCAATATGCTAATAATTAGGCTACGAATTGCTTAGAAAAAGCAATGATTCAAGTTTGGGAGTTTGTAGCTCTCAAATAGGTCATTATTTAGGCTGATTTATTAAGCATTTTATTAAGGGATTAGAAAGTTTTTCGAGCTATTAGGATCATTTTGTGAATAAAAGTGTAGAATTCAGCATATGGACAGAAAAATAGCATCATCAGCGCAATATGCGGATTAGATACAAATATTATACAATTTCGCGCTAAAAAGCTATTAAACACAGAAAATGCTAAACACTAATGCTGGAGGAATGAAATAATGCGAACGATGACGCACATAGAAGAATCATGCATTCACGAGATGGTTACGCTCGAGAATCACACCAACATGGAAATAAACAAAGAATCAATCAAACAATTAAAGTGGTTTCAATCAAATAAATTCCAGCGTACATCAAGAAATCTTGCATTAATGAAGATTTTCAAGCTCACCTAGGCTTGCCGACCAAGTAAATCAACTCTATAAATTGCAAAAAGGAAGCCGAAGTTTGGTGAGCTGGTCGGATGGCCAGAAGTGGATCTAAGTGAAGAGGAGCTAAGTCAGATGATTAGAATCCGATTCATGCGAGAAGCAACTGGTGGTGACTGTAAGAGCCGATGACAAGGGGACTGCACACTTCACAGCCGTGCCAATTTCATTTTACTGTTTTTCTTACGAGTAGTTATAATGATAAACATTTAGTAGTCGCAATAAAATTTGTTGATTTAAACGTCTTACTGTGTGTTCATTTTTATGCTGCATTATAAGAGTCTTGAATGAATTCTCACAAATAGAATCATGCTTAGGAGTGTAGGTTAAAGATTTTTACACTGCTGCGTTTGTTTATTTATATGTATATGTATTGCCTTGCTATCCACGATATGACTTGTGGTGAGTCGGAAAGAGGAACCACATGGAGATCAAGTATGCTACTGTAGGTTGAATGCAAGTCTTTGCATCCTTTAGGGAGTTAGGAATAACCTCACTATTGCTCGCGTTGCCCCGTTTTACTATGGAGTTCACAGGGAAAGCTGTCCTTTCATAAATCACTAAGTGCGGAAGCACTTCTTAGTTGAAGGAAGCGAGAAACTCAATAACTAGTCCCGCGTTCTTAACATCTTCTATAACTGTTTATTTATCTTTACTCATTGCATTCATATTTATTTCTGTCAAGCATTTGCATATTTTTATTTCCGCATTCAAAACCAAAATCAAACACACTTTTACAACCCATTTATTTACTTTTCAGCATAACTCTCGTTTTAGCAATATTACTTCTAGACATTAATCTCTGTGGGATTGATAAAATATATACTTATTACTTGCTATAGTTTCGACCACGTATATTTCCGCGTAAGCGATTCTGAGTTATACTTAGCTTTAAGTTTTCTCTGAGTTAATTATTGTAAGATTATATTAGCTAGAATGCAATTCAGATCAGCTGTGTTGTTAATTATTATTCATATATTGATTAGCTATCCATGTATGTACCCTGCGATCAGTTCGGGAGAAGGAACTGCAGGATGATCCAATATGTTACGTTGGGATTGGGTGAAAGTCTTTTCACCATTCGAAGTGTTAGGGATAACCTTACTAACACCTCCATCGCCCTGAGTTAGTATGGAGATTGCAGCGGAAGCTAGATCCGGCATAAATCATTAAGTGCGGAAGTTACTTTTTAGATTAGGAAAGCATGAAACTTGATAACTAGTTCTGCATTGTTAGAATCTTTTGCAACTGATTTCTCAGCACTACTTATTGCATTCATATTAAATCCTAGCTTGCATTAGCATTCATATTTACTTAGTGTTAGCATCAACCACAAAACCAACTTCAAAAATCATTCTTATTTTATTTTGCATAACTCTTAAGATAGAAGTACTTGATCTAACCTCAATCCCTATGGAGAATGATAAATATAAATACTTATCACTTGCTGCATACTCGACTGCGTATACTTTGGTATGAATATGATTTGAATCATAGAACTTAGTTTCACACTTAGAATTAATCATTAGTTTATTTATACTACACCGAATAGTCACAGCCATGAGCCCAGGTTGCTAACTCTTCAAAGGTGCAAGGCTTTATACCTTGGAGAATATAGAGAAGTCTCCACTGCATGCCCTGAATGCATGTGTCTATGGCTAATATTTTGCTGAGGCGCTCTTTGCAATTGAGACTTAGAGCTCTTCAATGGTGATGTAATCAACGACATATTCGCCCTTTTGTTGTTTTGCATTTGTCAGTTCTATAATGCTGACAATTCGCCTTGTGCTATAGAAGCGATTGAGGAATTCTTTCTCTAACTTTCCCATCTGTCTATTGTTTCAACCTCTAAATTAATGTACCACTCAAATGAATTCCCTTTTAAAGTTCGAACGAACTGCCAAGATGAGAAAATCTCCTTGAGTACCAGCAGTTTCATAAGTCTCTATGAAATGAGCAACATGTTGCTTAGGGTTGCCTTTTCTGTCGAACTGCTGAAACTTAGGTGATTGGTATTCTGTAGGCATCCTTAGGTTGTCTATCCTCTTTGTATATGGCTTGGAGTACAAAAGAGAACTTTGAGTTGACTCACCAATTTGTACTCTAATAGAGTTCATGATCATGTCCTATAGTTGTTGGACAGATAAAGAAGCGAATAAGGCTGAGTGTTGTTGTTGTTCTTCTATGAGGATGTTCTTTACTTTGTCATCTCTTTGTTCAACATGAGTTTGACTCAATTAAGCTGTCTTTCTATTCTCCATCTCATATTTTAGGAATGTGATCTCCAAGTCTTTTTCCTCAATTTTTTTCTACAAACTTTCCAAGTCCCTCCCACTAGGTGTGCCAATTTGTTCACACGAGATTGTGCTGCAAAATATAAGAGCAAGTCACGTGTAAAATGAAGTTTGAATTTTATTGATTTGAATATGTATATTTGTTATAATCTCTAATGTTTATCCTCTGATTCTTTCTCTCGGGATGTGGAGTTTGAATATGTTGATTTGAGGGCTTGCGAGCTTGTTCTCAGACAAAGGGTGATTGAATCTTTAGCTCATAGGCGAAGAGATGATCCAATTGTTGAAGCCTTTGTCATTGAGTGTTCTTAATTCTGAAGCTTGATTCTAAATTCTTGACTCACGGACTGGTCTTGCAGGCTTTTTGAATCTGGAATGTTGGATTCTCTGAATTCTCTCTGACTTGATGTTGTGAGTCTTTGAGTCTTCAGTCTTCAACTTATATCTTCAGTTGAATTCCTTAGCTTCCGTCCAGGTCCCCCTTTGCAAATGAAGGAGAGCTCTCTATTTATAGAGCTTTCTTGGCCTCGTGGACTTGGAGAGTTTGCATGTGACAAGTCCAGTGTAAACTTCTGAAGCAGTTTTCTTTGATGCAATTTTTCCCAACATCATTAAAGTTTCATTTGTAATAGTAGACTTTAATGTAGCTTTTCCAGATATCATATTTGATTTGTGTAAGAGGTAGAGATGGTCCCACTAGGCGTGCCAATTTGTTTACACGAGATTTCGTTGTACAATATAAGAGCGAGACACGTGTAAATGAAGTTTAAATTTTATTGATTTAAATGTATGCGTGTGTTATAATCTCTAATATTTATCCTCTGATTATTTCTCTCGGGATGTAGAATTTGAAGATGTTGATCTGAGAGCTCGCGAGCTTGTTCTTAAAAGAAGGGTGATTAAATCTTCAACTTGTAGGCGAAGAAACGATCGATTTTTTGAAGCCTTTATCGTTGAGTGTTCTTGAATTCTGAAGCTTTATCTCTGAATTCTCTTACTCGCTGATTGATCTTGAAGGCTTCTAGATTTGGAGTGTTGAATGCTCTGAATTCTCTCTACTTGATGTTGTGCGTCTTCAATCTTCAACTTAGTTCTTTGATTGAATTCCTTAGCTTCCTTCTCATTTGCAAATGAAGGAGAGCTCTCTATTTATAGAGCTTTCTTGGTCTCGTGAGCTTGGGCCTCATGAGCTTCTTGGTCTTTGGGCCAGACCATTGGGTTTCGATCTCATGGTCCTTTGGGCTTGACTATATTGGACCTAACTATCAGGCTTGGGCCTAAATTGTATTTGAGCTGGGTTTAATTTGAACTAGAATTCCAAATAAACACACTTCTGGTCCAAAATTTTGTCATTAATTATACATGACGTGGCAATTTCTTATTGGCCAAAATTTCTCAGTCAACAACCACCTTTTAGGTTTTAAGTCTTTACTTCTCTTCAATCCTCAAGACTACCTTTTAGGCTTTTAGTCTTTACTACTCTTTAATCTTCAAGACTACCTTTTAGGCTTTTAACTACCTTTTAGGCTTTTAGTTTTTTCTTCAAGTCTAGTCTTCAAGACCTCCAGGATCTTTAGTCCCTTGTCAAATGAAGAACTCTCTATTTATAGAGTTTTATGGACTTCATATGGCTTGGGCCAATAAATTGGCTTTTACCCAAATGTCCTCATGGGCTTGGACCTTTTTAAATGGGCTTTGGACTCTAATGACTCCATGGACTGGGTTTGGACCAATAAATGGTCTTTAGACCCAAATATCTTCATGAACTGAGTTTGGACTTTAATTGAGCTTTAGGCCCAAATTATCATTTTAGCAAACTCTAACATTCTATGAATTTGATCATGCTTAACCATGTAATCAAATTATCATAAATACGACATGTAGCATATTTGGTTTGCAATAATTCAATATAGAAAACAATATTAATTTATAATTGGTTCCTAAATAAAAATATTCATTTTAATTTCTCATACCTGTCACATACAACTGATGTTGCATATAGGTCGCAGATTTGCTTAACAATCAGCCGTGTAAGTAGATGGCCCATTATAAAAAAAATAAATAACTAAATAAAATTGTAGCACAGTCTGAAAAAAAAACAATGTAATTCAATATTACTTGCAATAATACAATATGTTTTTTTAAAATATTAACAAAATACTTCAATAAATAAATAAGGAAAGATTTAACTTCATATTTGCTGCAGAGCACTAATACAGCTTGAAGTTCTGCATACTTGACTTCACTAATGCACTCACTTCCCTCTTTCACAAAAAGACATCGCCAAATTCATTGGCCAAATAACCAACCCTGTTTGGATGAAACGACATGTTTACATCAACCAAAATAATTAATGAACTCATCTACAGAATAATTTCAAGTTTGTGAAAAAAAAATACACTAAGCTGCAGGTAGTGAGCCTATATACACATAACAAATAATGTTAAAGCACGGAATGGCAACGATGAGAGTAACGACACAACTAGGCTTAATGATGCTCTCCAACACCCACTCGAGTGGCTCCATGGTGAACTCTTCTGTTCCGTCCATGACAACCACAAAATGTCTAATTGTTGCCTCTGATGATGAGTTCAGAATCCGCATCAACATTGGTGTAAGCTTATCATCTCCCATCGCTTCATTTTAAGCCTTGTCCATGGCCTTCTGCTTCTGCTAAAAAAGAGAAGGAAAAAAGTGTTGCTGGAAGATTTGTTAGTGTTTTATGTATAACATGAATTGATACTTACAAGAGTATGCATGAAATCTGCAAAACAAACCAAGAAACAAGGGATATATTTCAATTATTCCATTGTTTCTGCCAAAATTGGACTCTTTGTCCACTCTAAGCATCGATGGGAGCCTCGGCCATAGAAATCAATTTTAAGAATCACAATCAGCATAACAAACATATTGTACTACGACTGAAAAGAGCTAATATAATGGTTTTAAAACAAAATTGTAATAGATTGTATGTACTGTAGTCCACCAAGGTGTAACATATAGTAAAGCATAAGAATTTGATTATATAACACATTCAGCATCAGGGCTGAAAGTGATCTATATACAGATTAAAGAACCATTTATCGATTAGCGTAGAATCCAAAACATGAACTTATGATAAATAAAGCCTAAAGAACTACTTGGTAAAATCTATTGAGTTTCTACACTTCAGTTTTCGGCTGCCACAAAACGCATCACCGAACTATGACTTGTTTTGCGGCGATTATTAGGTGGGCTCGACCTTTTACACTGTGATGACCTTAACCTCTTCTTGTCCAAAGAGCCTTCACTCTGAGATTCCAATAAAGCAGCCATCATTTTTGACCCCCTTGAACCCGGCATGCTCTTCTTAATGTACCTCAGGGCTGCTTTTCTTTCAGGATCTTCCAAATTCACACCCTTGTTTAATTGCCTTCCAGATGTGGAGCATTTTTCAGGCTTCAAGTGACTGACTGGAATTCGATATAGTGGTTCTGGCCAAAATACAAAGTTCCTACATCAATATATAAAATCCTACCAACCAATCATAAAAAGAAAACAATATAAGGATTAGAGCAAAGCTTCACCTGGAGTCTGGAAAGTAATATCTGGACTGGGAGATCTTGTTGGCGATAGAGGACCAAAATCATCAATAAATCCATTTTTTCCATTTGAACAGAGGTCTTCTTTAACAAAAGGAGAAGACTGATTTGCCACGCTCTCAGGTGGTATATGCAAGTTAGGTGGTTTATCATTTTCCAGATGATTGGCACCATCATCTTTGTCCCACATTTCACAAGAAAACCGAGCTGGACTCAACCGGGAAGTATCCGTAAATGCATTTGCAGTTTCAGGATCAACATTAGCTTCAGCAGCATATGAAGGACAGACAGTATTGATATTTTGCAAAACTGACTTGAGTGATGGATTTGAGGAATCTGAATTCAAGCAAGGATCTGGTTGTTGGATTAAACTCAAGACCCATGGAGTCTCCTTCCTCTTATATAACAAAATGTAGGCCTCTCGTGATAGCACGTAATCTGCACTTACCAAAGTGACCTGCAAAACATCAAAACCAGAGAGTTTTTCTTCTTTAGAGCCACCTAATCACACACTTCAATAAATAAGTGGAGGGGACTTTGTAAATAGAAAAGGCATGTAACAGAATGTCAAATAAGTTAGTAACTATAGTTAATGGTTTATAATCCTCAAGGTCAAAAAAGACCATGCCAATTCAATATCGATCAAATGTTATTCTACAATAAGTAGTGTTAAATTATGTTAAACCACTAATCAACACAAATATCTAAGGTTGTGGATTGGAGTTGTTTTAATTATATCAACCAACGATTCCCTCACTTGTGGACTTAGAAATTTTGTAAAATACCCTATAAGTAAAATTCAATTTTAATTAGGGAAGAAATGATTTAGCAGGAACTCGAACTCAAGACCTCCTACACAATTAACATGTTGAATTATGTTAAACCACTAGTTTGGATTAGGGTAAATTTAATTATACCAACCAACATATTGCTACACAATTTCCAAAGTAATAATATTTAATAAGAAGATGCAAAAAGCTCCTCTCTACAAGTTTACAACCAAAGACAGTACCCTAAATGCAAGACCAACGTGAAAGAAGAAAACATGTAACAAATAACACTAGAAAGGAGACCACAATCGCTTATTCAATCATTACAGGTCACAAAATCCTAGCAGCGAATTTAAAAACTAAACAAGTTATTAAGAAAAAGGAAAAAAAATACTTCATAAATGAATGTTTTTACCATTGAGTCATCCATTCTGTGCCATGTATCGGGAGATGAACGAACAAAGCAAAAGTAATGCCCAGAAGCAGAAGAAAACCCTGTGTGTTCCACAATTGCATACAGTTCATACTTGAGCTCCACCTATTCTCATGAAAGGAAAGAGATACTCAGTAATCAAATAGTAGGGCACCCACCAAAATCAAAATGTTCATACAGACATGACTAGAAGCTAATGACATTTCAAGAACAATCTTTAAACCATATGATTAGAAAATTTAGACTTCACCTCTGCATCTTGACCTCCCAAGGTGTACGGCTGCAAATCTAACTCTAGCGGAAACACTACGTGCTTTTCAATTTTCTCAACAAAAGAACTATCAGCCTTGAATCTCTTTAAGTGGAATGTAGCAACCAAAGGGATATTTTCAAGTTTAAACTGCTTTTCCACCAATACCTCTTCTTTGCAGTTTTCGCACTTAAATTTTGTCTCCAAATCACCAATCCTCTCCACCTTGGTGAACGACTCCAGTGCACTTGAAAGGGATTCCACATTCTCAATCTCCAAACTCAGGTCGACTAGAGGCTCATAGGTTTCAGAAAAATGGCCACAATTACAACAACATAGCTGAATAAAAAGCAGCTTGTTTAACGAAAAGACAAAGTAATGAATCTCAATATAAAAAAAACACTGCAGAGTATGTAATTCACTTGCTTACACTGCTTATGAGACGACCACCAAACACCTTATTCACTAGATTATTATCATCAGAAGAAATCTGTTCCTTTGCTTCCGAGACCAAGCATCTCTCAAGTCGATCCAAGAAGCATTGCATGAACTCATGTGCATCTTCCTGCTGATATCTCTGGAAACAAGATGAGAAATCTGATAATAGCTTAGGAACAACAACAGTTTCTTGAAAGCTAATTAATGAAAATTACATAACAGTAGCTAACTTGAAGTCAAATTAGAACCCATCAACCAAAATACAGTTTCTTTCAAGCATGTATGTGTGTAATTTCTTATAAACAATCACATCACAGATAAACAGAAACCGGAAATTACTAGTAGAAATCAGAAAAATCTTGAGAGAGAGAAAAAAAAGGATACAGCTCAAGTTATTGACAAGTTTAAGTGGGGAGATAACCCCACCAAGAGAAGTTAAGGAAAGCTCGATTAGGTCTCGAATTGAGCAAAGAACGCAAAAATCCCCTGCAAATGAACAATTAAAAAACATAAGTTCCATAAACAAGAGAGAGAGAGCGAGAGAGAACAAACACATGGGAAGTGAGAGAGATGTAACTGCGACAAGGCAAATCATGATAGGCAGATCGAAGGGCTTCGACAAACGGAGCCGTATGAGTGAAACACTGCAGAATTGCATTAATAAAGCAAGTATTGCCCAAATTCTCAAGGCCCGCACCCTACAAAATCAAGAACATAACCCAGAATGAAAACCCAAGAACAGCGAGAACTGAAAAAGGAAAATGGTAATCGCAACAGGAGGTTACCGCCAAAACAGAAAAAGGTAATTGAAGTGGACAAGTAGGGTTTATCGAAGAAGAGAAATGAACAGACAGAGGTTGAGCTAGGGCTTGAGAAGCAGCTTGAATTCCGGAGAGATGGGCCGCCATTGAAGAGGGTGGGAGAAGATAGATAGATAATTACAAATCAAATGAGATTGAAAAGGGGGGGTTTAGGGGGGAAGAAAATGGGGAATTGGGAAAAACAGGGAGGGAAAACGAAAATGAATTGGAGAGGGGGGGGCGGGTTTGTTATCAATTGAAAAGGGAGGGAAAACTCTAAATTCCCCAAATTTGGCACCCTTCCGCTTCACAAAACAAACTAAATCAATTTTCACAGAAAAGCCCCGCCCAGCACGATGTATTAGACACTTATTTCGTATTTTTTGGTTCCTTTTTAAACACTTTTTCGCATATAATTAGAGATGTCCACATAATTTTGTTCTCTTATTTTCTCACTCTTTTTAATTTTCATCCTTTCGAAATTAACAGTTAAATTTTGCAACATGAGCCAGAGTTTCTCATAGGAAATTTCGAGATCAAATTCCTTAATATTTTTCTTATAAATTATCCAACAGTTAACTTTTTTTTTTTTTGAATCTCAAATAGTTAACTCTTAATTCTTTCTAAAACTACAGTTAACTTTTAGTTATGAATAATTATTAATTTTCAATTGGATATTAAATCTGGGAGATTTTTAATTTTATATAACATAAATGTTTACTCCCAATGACAATTTAATTTAGTTTCTTTTTTAATTTAAAGCAATTTAGGTTGTGCTTAATTAAACTAACTAATTACTAAATTAAATTGGAGAAATCATATTAAATGGTTGAACATGAGAAGTTAAAGTTGGAGATATGTATATTGTTTTTTTTTTTTTTTTTGAGAATGGAGATACGTATATTGTACAACATTGGAAAAGTGAGAAATTTTCAACATTTTTTTAAGATATATTGGCTGCTATTCTCACTACCTATTTGTTTTGACATGAAATCCCACATTATCACATATTAACTTAGGTCTTTGATCCATAGATTAAGATCCAATCTACAACATCGGCCCAAGTTAAGAGATTCTTTTTTTAGTACAAATTGGAGAAAGAAGACTACAAACCCTATATAAAAAATATTACTACTCTCAATTAAACAAGAATAAAATACCAATTTTTTTAGATAGAATCTGTGAGCTGTGTTAAAGAATTCTTTCTAATTTTCATTGTATCAAGGATGTGTGAAATGACAATGACATATACTTGAAATACAAGATTGACACGGTTGAAGTTAGTCATGGTCAACATTGACATAACTCATGGAATTTTTATCATGAATCAAATTTATCCTTTATTACTCCATAGGAATTTCACAAACAATTTTATGAAATCTAGTTGAGGATAAATATTTATTTTGGATTTTCGTGTGATTTTCCAACGAGACATACCGTGATTGTTGTATTGTTATGGTTAAACAAGTGTCATAGTTATTTTCTTCCCATGACAAAGAGGTGCATTTTCATAGCATGTATTTGCATGGTTAAAAAAAACACTAAAATTCCGTTTGATAACCATTTTATTTTTTATTTTTTATTTTTGGAATTTAAACTTATTCTTACTCAAATTTATTATAATATGTTCCACTTTTCCTACAATTTATACATCACTCTTTTTGTTTCTAAATTTTAATTTGATTTCTACAAATATAGGTGACATGTAAACATCCAAATAAGAAAAAACACATGATAAAGTAATCATTGTAGGCTTAAATTTCAAAAACCAAAACAAAAAAATATGTTTTATTATATATACATCAAGATATATCCTAATATGTACTTAGTGTGGTTGTTAGAGGAAAACACTAAATTTTATATGTTTTATTATATGTTGTATGACAGAAATGAAGTTAAAAATTGACGATATCTTTGTATTTTCATAGTGTTAGGTAGGTTGAAACCATGTTAGAGGGGTATGTATCATTATATACTCTAATCCATAATTGTAGAATTTAAAATTGAAGTTAGGTTATTAAAAATGAACATAGTTCAACTAACACACTAAATGTATTAAAATGAACACAGTACAACCGTCACCTTGTACTAACAGCTATTAGATATTTGGTTTAAGTCTTCCAACCTCTTATTTTCTCCAAAAGAAAAAAGAAAAAAAAAATTCAAACTAGAGGGAGGAAGTTATTTAAATATATCACTAAAACACATACAATAAACTCACACAACTATAAGCAAAATTCAATACAAATCCAAGTCCTAAGCTCTTACGAGATACGAATGGCAACTTCCGGTGGTGAAGGCACATGTTCACTGCAGCTGCTAGATAAACTAAATAACCAGCCAAATTCAAGTCCTAGGTAAGGGTTGTTTTTTAAAGAATCTGTAGACTAGTTTTTTTTCTTTCTTTACATTCCTCAGTAATAAATTCGGCTGGTAATAAGACTTTACCGAGTTCGAGTTTGAGTTTGGGTCAAATTCTAGAATGGAGAACACTTAAAAAGGTATCAAATGATTCTGTCCTGAAGATCTGTAATTAGTGTAGATGCCAATGAGCTTAGCTTCTTCCCTGTTTCTCCTGCAATGTTCTTGAGAGAAGAAAGATCCTGATGTGCCTGTCATATTAAATAGATAAATCTAAAATGCAAATGCTAAGAATGTTGCGAAAGCAAAATAATAATAATTAGTTTGAAAAAGTGTGGAAACAAACAAGCGTAATGAAGAACCTGTATGGAAATGCGGTTAATAAACTCAGTTGCAGTAAGATCGACAGAAGAATTATCTCCATGGTGACCAAATAGATCGGCACTAGAGATCGAAGCTGAACCCTGAGAATAGAAGAATAGAGAGTACGAGAAATGGAAGTACCGTATAACCATTTCGAATATTTAAACATTCATAGACAGCCACAGGCACTCACGGATGTCTCATGAAAATAGTCAAGATGAACGTAAGTTGATCCAAACACTCACGGATACAATTGTCACCCAAACACGTCCTTCCCACCCCATAATGAAGGAATGAAGGGTCAAATCAAATGGTGTAAGAGTTTGTGTATAAATAGGTGCAACTAGAAAAGACTGGACAACAATGATCACTTGTTTAACAATGAAGATACATACCGAGAACTTTTGCAGGGAGACCTGAGCATCCGCATCAGCTCTGTTATGATCACCAAAATATTGGGCAGACGAAATAGATTTCGCATTGGAGAATTTCTTCCTAGCTTCATCATTTTCTTCAATCTAACACCACCACCATATTGTGAGAACGGAAAACAAATGAAAGAGACATATATTAGGGACCCATGTGGCTCAACCAGCATGACTTTTTCTAGTAGGAACTCTGATGGGTACTGTGTTTTACTCGCAAGAAATCCAATCTTATCCATATATGAGCATGCTGTATGTATATATAGAGTGAATGACATGTAAAAAAGCAAAAAGCAAAAAGCAAAAAGTAAGGACAAACGTGGTTCATGAATAGTGCAGGATGACAAAAGCAAAAAGTTTCTAGATTTATGACCTACAATACATTAGGACATTTCTCATTTTTTCAAGGTTGATTTAGTGAAGCATGCCAAATTCAATAGAAACTCAGTAAGTACAATGTCTAACCGGCACTTTCGAGGAACTGGAACTAGCTTTCTTTGGAAAACCACCATCCATTCCAAATTCAGAAAAGAAGCCCGATGCCTTTGGAGGAGAGACATGGCTAAATGTATGAGAGCCACTAGAATTCACATCAGATGATTGGACGTTTTCTACATACTCAAAGCGAGAAGTAAAAGATGAACCAGTTGCAGTAGTTTTTGTAGTCGTTGAAGATGAAACTGGAATTGTGGGTTCTTCAGGTTTCTGGTCATATAAATTTTTACTTGGCTGCACGAAATAAAAGTCATAAAGTCCAGCAAAATGCAATTGAAAATTATAGAAAAGAAGGATTAGACTTTTTTTTTTAAAAAATATCAACAATCCGTGTGTAAGTATTCATCTTTATACACGCACAGCTCTCTCCTATTTCATTAATCAATTTTTTCAGAAAACAATATTGCATGTGCAATATACGATCTAGTCATGGTGGTAGATACATAATTATTGTTACCTTTGTAGTAAGCTTTCGGGCGCCAAGTCCCCCAGTTTTTCCTAACTTCTTCCCCCCAATGGGCTTCTTCACAGTACTTGAGAATACTGTCTGAGAAGCTTTCGGTGAAGCAGAAATTTCTGGTGCTTCTTGTTTTCTTGAGACTTTGTCTTCTGCAAATTCGTTAGTCTTGACATCAGGAGGCCCATTTTTTGCTTGTGCGGACTGAGAAGCATTTGAGGAAGATGACAACCCTGTCTCTTCTGCCATACCCTTCGCAACTTCCTTCGTAAGCAGCTGTCTATACAATTCAGCAGCTCTCGACGTATATTTGGCATCAATTTTGCCTCCATCAGTCCATCCATACTGCTTAAAGAAAACCTGCGCTCGGTTATTCCCTCCAAAGCTCATTGTTTTAAGCTGCTCAGTAGTCCAAGAATCTAAATTTGTGGACCTGGATAAATTAAAGTTAATGACATCAAAATAATTTCTATAATAAGCGAACAAAATATTTGTACCCTTAGACACGATAATCATATGTCATAACCTTGGACACTTTATTCAACTTCAACTTTTGAGTAGCATATTAGGCAAGTCGCGTGTATCTAATACCAACACTACTTGCAAAGACAACAGAAATAAAGTGCACTTACAGGTTCCAGGATGCAGGCAAATGTTTTGTTGGTTCAATACATGTTAGTGTTTTCTTTATTATTTTATTTTTAAATTTGTCCAAACAAACTTGAACACTCCTCAACTATTCTCACCCCATGTAATGAAAGGCTCAAGGCACAATTACCCTTCTGCACTAGGCGCACAAAAAGGCATGGGCTTTTTTATTTATGGTGCACTATAAAAACTTTCCCGTAAAGAAATGGAGCTTTAACAAGAATAATATATAAGACATAAATAAGATACAACTATTAGCCTTTGAACATAGTGTTGCGAAGAACTCATGTCTGCTCTCGATTGCCTTGATGCTTCTTCTTCTAAAAAAGACTTGCATACTCCTCTATTCAGTCAACTAATCCTATGATGACTAGGGGCAATGCCAGAACATTCTGTTAGAGATAAAATGTATATGTATATTTGTATACTTTATTGCTTAATTAGATCTAGACCTGTCAGGCCCGTTGTAACTCTTATATAAAGGCATTGTCTTTCATTGAATAAAATGATGACTCTTCAGTCTAACGCTTTCGATTACATCGTATCAGAGCCATACCTAGGTTTTTTTAAATGATCGGGATTAGGGTTTGTAGTTTTGGGTGCCGTCATCTGAGAAGAAGAATCGTCGTTACCGTTTACGAGAAAATAGATTCTTTTTTCTAATTTTCGGAAATAGCAGTTTTCCAGACAGTACTGCGCGCTCGTCGAAAAACGTCAATTTCATCAGCTTTTTGACGTCTGTTTTTGACACACAATATACCGTTGGAAAGCTCTCGAGACAATCTTCAAAGCCCATTATAAATCATCGCCATCAGAGATCGGAGCTTGCCGCACGCGCCGTCAGAAGTCAGACGATGCGCATCCGCTTGTTTATCTGTATCCGAAAGGGAAAATTGTGCGTGTCGGAGCGTGCAACCTCTGATCAGAGCGTTCTTGTATGGCTTTTGATCGCGACTTCATGCTTTACACGTCTATGTAATTTTTTTCGATTTCAAGTTGTCGTTTGTTTTAGATCTGAAGTTTTATTCTCGGGTGTACTATTTGCGGCAGTCAAGGTGTTCGGACGAGTTCGGACACGTTCAGGCTTGTTTGCTTACGGATTCTAGTGGGTTTTTCTCGCAAAAGGGTGATCTACGAGGCTGTGAATCAGTTTTTGGTTTTTTGATTAAGGACTATTCTGGTAATATTTCTGCTATTTTTCAGATTTGTCTAATCAAGTTACTTGTTGCTTTTTTTTCTCTGTTTCAGTTGGTGACATATGGCTGAGAATAAGCAAACAAGTGTTATGTCTTATTTGATGGAAATCACAAAATATAAGTTGAATGGGGATCCACCTAAAGAAGAGGTTGAAAAACAAGGTGGGATCGAGTTGATGCGCGCTTGTATAACCAGATTACGAACTCGATGAATGATGAGATCGTGGATCTGGTAAGCCATTGATCTGGTAAGCCATTGACGGTGAAACAACTAATGACATACGTGGAATTTCTGTACTCTAGAAAGGAGCAGGTTACAAGGACATATGATGTTTCCTCGTCCTATTTTCATGCTAATTGAAATGGTGAGACATTGATGGCCTGAAGCACAAGCAAAATGGTGCTGAGTTAAATTCTCTCATGCCTTTTAGTGTTGATATCGCAGTGCAACAGGCTCAGAGGGAAAAGATGGGAGTCATCGGCTTCATGCGAGGTCTTGGCCCAGAATATGAGAATGCCAAGTCTCAAATCCTGTCTGGAACTAACTACCATCTTTGGATGATGTGTTTCGCCGTCTGCAACGAACAAAGGTGAATATTATTGAACAGTCGAATAATGCCTTGTTTGGAAGGAGTGACTTCCGTGGTGGGAGAAATGTGAATTCTCCAGTTTCAAATTTTGGTTATGATCGACGCCAGGATACCAGTGGTGACAATCGGCGTTCGGATGCTCGGGGAGAAGTGACTTGTTATTACTGTCAGAAACCAGGTCATCTAAAAAGGGATTGTACAAAACTGCAATATCAAAATTAAAAGCTCTAGAAAGCCCATCTTGTGTCGAATGAGAAAGCACCTATTGATGAGTTTGCCAAACTTCGGGTTTCTTCTACTTCATCACAACCATCGTCCTCAGAACTCCCGCCTGCTGCAACCCTAGCTGAAATAGGTAACAATCACTGTCTTCTTTTGTCGTCTACAAAGTGGGTCATTGACTCTGGGGCGACTGCTCATATGATAGGTAACGTAAATTTGTTTTTTACTTCGTTGTCGTCTGTCCATGTTCCTGCCGTTACCTTGGCTGATGGATCCTTATCTCCCGTCAAGGGGTCAGAATCAATTACACTCACCCCTACCCTATCATTATCTTCTGTATTGTGGCTACCTACATTCTAGTATAATCTAATTTATGTCAGTCAACTACCCCGAGACTTACATTGTTTTGTTTCCTTTTTCC
Source organism: Sechiopsis laciniata (assembly GCA_037833695.1). NCBI lineage: Eukaryota > Viridiplantae > Streptophyta > Magnoliopsida > Cucurbitales > Cucurbitaceae > Sechiopsis > Sechiopsis laciniata. Next base: position 19,360 of record JBBMKA010029177.1, read on the forward strand.
CTAGTTATTGCTTGTTTCAGGATCATTTGACGAAGAAGATTATTGGTAGGGGGCAAGAAGCTGGGATCTCTACATCTTGGATCAACAACTAGTCCAAGCTGTGGCGTGTACAAGTTCTGCATCACTGTTCGAGGTTCATTGTCGAATGGGTCATCCCTCTTTGTCTCTCTTGAAGAAATTATTTCCAGAATTCAGTAAAGTGTCATCCTTAAATTGTGAGTCGTGTCAGTTTACGAAGTTTCATAGATTAAGTCCTAGTCCTAGGATTAATAAACGAGCTAATGCACCATTCAAGTTAGTCCACTCGGATGTTTGGGGTCCGAGTCCTATTATGTCTAAAACAGGATTTCGCTATTTTGTTACTTTTGTTGATGACTTTTCCCAGTTTACTTGGATTTATTTAATGAAAAATCGTTCTGAGTTGTTTTCTCATTTTTTGTGCCTTTAATACTGAAATTCGTAATCAATTTCATGCGTCCATCAAAATTTTACGCACTGATAATGGGGGTGAATATTTTTCAGGCATTCTTAGTTCCTATCTTAGTGAAAAAGGCATTATTCATCAATCGTCTTGTGCAGACACGCCATCTCGGAATAGTGTGACCGAATGCAAGAACAGACATCTACTTGAAACAGCTTGAGCCCTGTCTTTCCAAATGAATGTTCCAAAACATTTTTGGGTTGATGTTGTGTCTACTGCTTGCTTTCTCATTAACCGAATGACGTTGTCTGTTTTGGAAAATAAAATTCCATTCCAAGTCTTGTATTCTTCTAAGGAAATGTTTCATCTTCCACCTAAGATCTTCGGGTGACATCTTTTGTTCACGATGTTCATCCTTACAGGACCAAGTTTGATCCTAAGTTTTTGAAATATATCTTCCTAGGGTACTCTCGTGTCCAGAAAGGTTATCGTTGTTATTGCCTAGCACGAATCGGTACGTCGTTTCCACTGATGTTACCTTTTTTTAGGATACTCCGTTCGTCGAGCCCTTCACCGAACAACTGATCCATCAGAATTTATGAGGTCGTGTCCTCATCCGGTAGTTTGGACTCACCTCCTCAATCGCTTCCTGTTCCATCGGGTCCTCCTCTTACTCAGGTGTACACTCTGCATCCACGACCCTCAGAGGCATGCCCGTACCTGTGGATTCTTCGTCATCTGACTTGCAAGGTAGTGATGATTTAGACTTGCCCATTGCCCTTTGCAAAGGTAAACGTTCTTGTACATATCCTATCTCCTCATGTCTGTCGTACCATCAATTATCCTCTTCTTCTTTTTTGTTTCTTACTTTACTTGATTCTGTGTCGGTTCCTAAAACTACTGGTGAAACCTTATCCCACTCAGGGTGGCACCAAGCAATGGTGGAGGAGGTGGCTGCGTTGGATGCGAATGGTACTTGGGAACTAGTAGCTCGTCTAGAAGGAAAACAGACGATTGAGTGTAAGTGGGTGTTTGCGATCAACATGAATTCTGATGGATCAGTTGCTCGGCTTAAAGCCTGCTTAGTTGCTATGGGGTATGCTCAGACATATGGGATTGATTACAGTGAGTCGTTCTCTCCGATTGCGAAGATGTCGTCTATTCGCCTGTTTATTTCTCTAGCGAAAATGAATGATTGGCCGATGTATCAGCTCGATGTTAAGAACGCCTTTTTGCATGGTGATCTCCTAGAGGAAGTATACATGGAGCAACCACTTGGGTTTGTTGCTCAAGGGGAGAATGCCAAAGTCTGTCGTCTCTGTAAATCATTATATGGCTTGAAATAGAGCCCACAGGCATGGTTTGATAAGTTTAGTCAAGCTCTTGAGAAGTTTGGAATGCAGACATTCTCATCAGATCATTCTATATTCTTCTGTCGATCTGAACATGGGATTGTGTTGCTTATGGTATATGTTGATGATATTGTGATTATTGGAAGTGATGATTCGGATATGGTCTCATTAAAGGCCTTCCTTCATAGCCAGTTTAATACCAAAGATCTCGGAACTCTAAAATATTTCTTGGGTATTGAAGTCATGAGGAGCAAGAAGAGAATCTTTTTGTCACAGCGAAAGTATGTTCTTGATCTGTTGACCGAAACTGGGAAGTTGGGTGTGAAACCGTGTAGTACCCCGATGATACCAAACCAACAACTGGTTAAGGAGGGTGAAGCATTCACTGATCCCGAAATTAGAACCTTTAATTTATATATATATATATGACTTTTATAATCTTTTTTCAAAATGTTCCCTTTTTTTATTAAACAATACATAAACTAATTTTTTTATTTGTAGGATTTCAACTTTAACAATTTCAACTTTTTTTTATATAAAAACTTTACCTATAATGTACATGTGTATATAAAACTTTTTAACTTTTTTTTTTGTTGCTTTTATTTCTTTATTTTTATAAAACATCTTTTGATATTTTTCAAACACTTGTATTCCCTTTTTTTTTTGTAAAACTTATATTGAACATCAACATTTATTTATACATAACTGTTCATAACAATCATTTTTTTGTTAATTTATTTATTTATTATATTTTTTTTAAAGACAAACGTTTTTTTTTTTTTACATTTTTTCTCATTTTATATATATATATATATATATTTTTTTTTTGGCATGCTTACCTTTGTTTCATTATTCTATATATCACTCATATATCATACATTAAAAACATTGGTGTGCTCTTTTGCAGTGATGCCCGTGCTTTACAATTAAGCCAGTGCATCAGCTTTAGGATGAGACTTATTGGTGTTCCTCTTAGTTGTGAAGGTAGTGCATCAATTCATATATCAAATCATATTGGAGACTCGTTGATGTGCTCCTTCGCAGCAATGCCCGTGCTTTACAATTAAGTCAGTGCATCAACTTTGGGATGAGACCTATTGGTGTTCCCCTTTGTTGTGAAGGCTATGCATCAACCCATATTGGGGACTCGTTGACGTGCTCCTTTACAGCGATGCCCGTGCTTTACAATTAATCCAGTGCATCAACTTTGGGATGAGAACTTTGAGATGAGACCTATTGGTGTTCCCCTTAGTTGTGAAGGCAGTGCATCAACCCATATATCAAATCATATTGGAGACTCGTTGATGTGCTTCTTCGCAGCGATGCCCGTGCTTTACAATTAAGCCAGTGCATCAACTCATATTGAGGACTCGTTGACGTGCTCCTTCGCATCGATGCCTGTGCTTTACAATTAAGCTAGTGCATCAACTTTGGGATGAGAACTTTGGGATGAGACCTATTGGTGTTCCCCTTAGTTGTGAAGGCCATCAACTCATATTGGGGACTCGTTGATGTGCTCCTTTGCAGCGATGCCTGTGCTTTACAGTTAAGCCAGTGCATCAACTTTGGGATGAGACTAATTGGTGTTCTCCTTAGTTGTGAAGGCAGTGCATCAACCCATATATCAAATCATATTGGAGACTCGTTGATGTGCTCCTTCGCAGCGATGCTCGTGCTTTACAATTAAGTCAGTGCATCAACTTTGGGATGAGACCTATTGGTGTTCCCCTTAGTTGTGAAGGCAACACATTGACCCAACATATCACATATCATAAACACTTATAAGGATAGCACATTGACTCAAATTTTACATGTCATTGAATTCTATAAACCTTTTTTTTTTTGTACAGCGCAATGGTGCATTTTTCAGAGAGCGTCCAATCTGACAAGAGATATCTCGTTATTTTGAAAGATAAAAATCAATCTCAAAAGAGCAGGGTAAGTTTACTTGTGGGAGAGGCTAAGACAGACCACTTTGTGGGTAGATGGTCTCAATTTCCCGATGTGCCTCTGTTTAATAACTGGTCAAGTGAGGCATCCCTAGACTCATGTCCTACTACCCCAATTTGGTTTTTAAATTCTGAAATTTATGATCAAGAGCCTAATAAAAATCTTAAGCTGTTGCTAGGGCATTGTATCATAGATGGTTCAGCTCGTTGAGAGTTTGTATTAAAGATGCCTGGTGAATTTAGTTACATTAATATGTACTGGGAGTGGTTGGAGTTTACCTTTGGAAGACATGAGGACAGACTATTGAAAACACGTCTTCTAGATGCCGTGTTAGCTTCACTTTACACCTATGACAGTAACAAAGACGTTTTTGAGCTTTTTGTGAAGCCTGGTGTCCTGCTACTAACACACTTTACACCCAAGTCGGAGAAATTTCTATCTCTTTATGGGACCTTTGGATATTCGGAGGATTACCCATTAGAGGTTGGTTTTATGAGGAAGTAATCCCTTCTCTCATGAAGTTGACTCATGTAGGGAACACGGGCAAATATCTTCCAGACAGTTGTGAACATCTCTTCCATGCCTTTTATATATTGTTTGCTGTGAAGGTTGACATTTTCAAGTTTTGGTTCGCTCTTGGATCTCATTTTGGTTCAAAGGTGATTCCAGGTATGAAAAATGTTCTCGTCGAAATCCTAAGAAAACATCTCGTCATAGTACAACTAACAAACCTGACAGCACACAAATTAAAAATCGAGACTGGCTAAATGAGGAGGCTAACTAGTTTCGAGACCTGGGCATTGATGACGATGAATGGAAGGAAAAGACACATTTAGTTGTATTCCTCTCGTGTTGGCTTTGTGTTTTTGTTTTTCCTCAAAAGAATGCTAACCAAATCCGTCCTAGTGTCTTTAGGGCTGCATGTTTGATGGCTGAAGGGGAAACTTTTAGTTTAGCAATCCTTGTTCTTGCCTATATTTATCGAGGGTTACGCCACGTGTCAGGGCCTCTAGTCCGGTTGGGCTAAGGATGCTTTCTTTCCAATGCATTATGTTATAGGCTTGCTAGCTCATTACTTCAATACTAACTACAAAACACCAGTAGTAGTAAGAGATCCAATAATGGTTGATTTTTCTGGCGAGATTGGAGCTGTATTCTTCGATGCCATTGGTACCCGAGAATTAATCTATAAGGGTGGATCCATAACTTGGCATGCGAACCTTAAGAATCAAAGCAAGTATGAAACATTGAAGGATGATGCCTCTCTTAGCTCATTTCAACGTTCATACCTTTCTAGCATACGGTCGGGATTTGTATCATCGCATTGTGGCAATTCATTTGTTATTGAATCTTATAATCCTAATCGATTTGGTCGTCAGTTTGGATTTTATCAAGACGTACCAAAAGATTTGTCACATGTTATTCCGATTGATAGTTTGGACAATGTTTTACTACATTGGACGCTATGTGTTTGTACTCGCACAGAATCTCAAGTGTTTCTTCCAGCATGTTCACTAAGTCCTCAAAGACATGTTACTGCTCGTTTCATAAGTTGGTGGGCTAATAAGTTTTTCGATTACTTGGAAATTAATGTCGATAAACTTGTAGAGAGCGCCACATCTCGTCCTTCACTACCTAAGTTGTCAAAACAAAGCACAACTAACTTTGGGGGTAAACAACTTTGTTTACTTGAAGGTGGACCATCTATAGAACATAGTGAAGAGAGCGAAAATAATAGTGATGATCGTCACTGGAAAAGAAGGAAGTCTAAAGGACATGCTGATTTAGAAAACAAAAGTACTAAATATGCTCCCAGTTCTTCCCGAACTGCTGACAATGAGGATGTTTCGGTAATCATCATTCCTTCACTATTTTTTTTGTTTATATGTCCATCATACACACACACACACACACACACACACACACACACACACACACACACACATATATATATATATATATATATATATATA
>JBBMKA010029188.1:0-25050 GCA_037833695.1 Sechiopsis laciniata
ATGTTTATTGACTGTTGGCATTCTGTATGTTATTGTGCAATGTTTTGATGCTGAACTCTGTTAGCTCTAGGGTGCTTTCTCTTAGCTAGATACTGTTAGGTTGTCATCATCCAGAGGCTGAGAGTGGACCAACGTACAAGTCCCCACCGGTGGGGCTGTGAGGAAAGATTCCTTACCCCCGACAGCTTGGTATGGAGTAGCTACCACCCCAGCATTAGCCTAGTTTGTGGCCTGCTAGAGCGGGGTCCTTTCTTTGGTGCAAGCCTGCCTTGGGACGACCTTTAGCTTCAGGTGTTGGTGTGATTCAGGCTGCTACAGTATGGTGCCGAAGGCCTCCCGCTTGTTGTGGATCAGTGCTCACCTTTCCTAGTCATAGGCACGCGCACCTGGACCGGCATAGTTTATGTAGACCTACATTTATCCAGTTTGCTGGAGCATGGGGTGTGTGCATATGTGCATTAGATGCCGGGAGGAGAGCTCCCTCGGGCTAGTGTATCAGTACACCTTTCCATTCAGTTTAGAGCCCGACACTTGGGTACTCTCTCGAGTGTCTAGGATCAGCATAGTGAGCTAATCACCTTAGCTGAGAGTTTGAGACTCTCGAGATTCTGGAGGTTATATTGATAACCCATTTGGAGATCCGCAGTGGATCCTTAGCCGAGAGTTAAAGACTCTCGAGGTTTGAGAATGTTGTGATTGAGCTTGTGTGAGACTGCCTTGCGTTGTTTGGCTTGCTTGTATGCTAGGATGCTAGATGATGTGACTTGCGTACTGTACCCCGGCTAGGGATTCTTACTGAATGCCTTTGTACTCACCCTTATTTCTGTGGTTTTTCTACCAGGTAACTTGAAACAGCACCGAGACGGCTAGAGGAGGAGCTGATGGATCATGGGAGTCCACTGTCCAGTCTTAGCATTTTTATTATCTTTGTTCAGCATGTAGACAAGAACAGAGTTCCATTTTCTTTTACAATTATGTTTGAATATGTTTTAATAATCTCTGGCCAGAGGATCAACTTCCTTTTAAACTTTATGAAATGATTTGATGAACTGTCTCTGAATGGACAAAACAGGCATTTGTTTTATTGGTTTTTGTTTTAAAGTTTTTACTTAAATGTATTTGAACTATGCATGCTGAGTAAGAACCGAGTTTATGACTATTTTAGAGTCGACTTCTTACAGTTGGTATCAGAGCTCAGAGTCATAGATTCTGTAGACTGACCTAATGAGTTAGGTCGTTGTCCCCATGATCATTAGCACTCTAACAGCCGTCAGGTATGTCAAAAGTTAATTATTTTTAAGGGTTTTGTTTACAGTATTGCATCTAGCTACTTCTTCTGTTGTTTGTAGTGTTGGTCCAAGCAGGGACTAACTGAGTATGTTTGGGCATAGAGAACGAGCAATGCAGGTTGATGAGTTACCCATAGAGGGGTTGGGACGACAGGTACCGCCATTAGAGGTGGTGGCATAGAGCCCGTGATTGAAGAGGCTTCGTTCAGCGCGAACCCATTCCCAGGCCGCCATTAGCGCCAGTTATTTCCCGAGGTTGTGACCTCGCATGTTCTACCTGCATCAGTGCTTAAAGTTTTGTTAGTGGTAGCACCTCATGATGTGGCTAGAGATTGCTTGTTTTGCACCAAGCTTGGGTGCAGGCCTAGGTTCAGGCCCATTTCGCACTGTTTGTGCAGATGATTCATATGACCTATTTGGGAGTTCAGCCTGTTTCTCCAGACGTTGCATCGGTCATGCCAATTACGACACCTGTTCATGTAGCACAAGTGATCTTGCTGTTGGTAGTCAAATGGCCACAAGAGAAAAGATGTGCGGGGGATGACTGGAAGTATCCTTCCTTAATTTACCGAGGGTTAGGTGAGAGTTAAAGGTAGAGTGTGTTAAAGGTTATCCACGTAATGGATAACACTTTGAAGTTTGCGTGCTTCCGTTGAGGTCATGTGCATCGTTTTGCTATGCAGTGTAATTAGGTACTCATGTAACTTCTTAGATTCTAGCAGAGTCAGGTGATGGATACTTTTATCGTAGGGCACAATCAGCAGGTGCGATAGTTTGAGGTACATGCATGTTGTTGATACGCTTTATGTAGATTTAGGTTTGCCCACTGTTGTTGTAAACACGTGTAGAGTTGAACCCTTGGTGTTCAGCTGTTGGTCGTGACTCTGTTGGGAGTCAGTTGGTTGCATCTCTGTGAGGGTCGGTTGGACTTCGATCTTCCGTAAATGATTAGTCGTTGTACTCACATGTGTGCTTGTGAGTAGCTTGTTCTCGCTGTGGGTGGTTATTGGAAATTTCGTTAGAGTTAATTCTTTTGGGAACGAGACTGTGCTTAGTTTTTGGAGAATTTAGGGTTCCAGTTCGAGGATACTACTCTGAAAAGTGCCCTTAGCTTGAAATTACAAATATATATTCTGCTCGATTTTGGATTGCTTGTCCTCAGACAAGAGTTGTTCGTTTGGAACTTGACTTTGGATAGTACGAATCCTTGTTGTTGCGCTGTTAGAGCTCAGATGGGACTGAACAAGGTGTGGATGCCAAGAAACCACGTAGTTGTTGACTGGTGTGCTAAGGGTGCTGTTGAGATCCTTACCCTGGGTAAAGCTACGATGTGGTTAACACTTTGAGTAAGAAGATGACACATTCTGCAGCGTTTCTAGTCTCTCTTGCCCTTGATCTAGAAAGTTTGAGCTAGCTAGTGCAGTTGTGATCTTGAAGAGGTTGGCTTGTTTAGGAAGTTGGCAATTAGACCATCTATACGGTAGTGTGTGTTTGAGGGGTCATCTGTACGACCCTAAGCTAGTGGAGAATCGGAGATCCTTATTAGAGCTCAGTCAGACCCAGGTAGTGAGTTTTCAATTGCTCGAGTGGAGCCCTGTTGTCAATTGCCAAGCTAAAGTTAGTTTCATGGTAATCTTTGAGTTGGTTTGGAGTTGTAACATAAGGTGGAGCTTGGTTGTATCTAAAGTTTTGCTTTTAATGATTGTTGTTTCAAGTGGAGATTGTCTTAAAAGCTCAGTGGTTGTTTATCACTTTTTTCTCGAACGTGACCCTTAAGTGATGGTAGTGTTTCTTCTGTCCTTAGTATGTTCCTCTTTGTAAAGAGCCGCAATCTAGTTTTGAGTGGATGGAAAACTTTTGTCCTTGAAAGAGTTGGAGTTTGTGATGATTAAATTCGAGTGTTTGCTGTTCTACCAACAGCCAACAGGTAGTGGACGGTTTATTTTAAGAGCTTTTTGTTGTCTTACTAAAATATGTTTGACCATTTAAGGTTTTGGAAGTTCTTTTATTCCACTTGAGGTTTGTGGTGGCGCCTGGTGTGTCTGTTCCAAGTCTTAACTTTTATGGAAGCCTTGCTAGTTGTGTTGCACCTGGCCCTAATGGTTCGTTGTTTTGAGGATTGTGTTTTGTTAGCTTGTTTATGCGTGGTCAAGATGTTCCATGCATGATGCTTATGGTTTTATGGTACTTTAAGCTTGAGTTTAGAGAAGGAAGTCATTTGGGTTAAAAGTTGGACGCAGGAGTCTTGTCATTAACTTTGTGGCAAGAGTTGCCTTGTTGATTTTTCTTAAAGTTACGTTTTAGCAATTGAGGTCATTCTCAAGTTCTATTTCCAGTTGCTTACTAATGCATCGGTTGGTGATCTAGTTTTGAGCTAGAGACGATTTGTTTGACATAGTGGTGATGTGTCAAAAGTTGGTTGAAGAGCTTTTGGTTTTCCTTGCCTTTTTTTGGTAATTGCTACAAGTTTGGTTGGTTGGTAGAGCAGAGTTTTTGAAGTAGCTTATTGGACGATCTATTAAGTGACCACGGTTGTTGGCTTGAGTTGGTAAAAGATTATGACTGTGAGATTTTGTACCATCCGAGTAAGGCCAATGTTGTGGTTGATGCCTTGAGTAGGAAGACGTTGCATTCTGCAGCTTTGTTGAGTTCCCAGCTTCCATAGTAGTGTTGTTGGGAGAGGTTACAGCCAGGGTAGCCCAGTTGACTGTTCAGCCTTCGATCAGACGGAGGATTATCAATGGCCAGCTGAGTGATCTCGAGTTAAGAAGATTGATGGCCATGGTTCAGGCAGATGGAGACTTTTGATTTTGTTGTGGCACTAGATGGTGATTTGAGATTTAAAGGACGCTTTGTGTGCCAGCAGATGCTAGACTGTGAGTTGAGTTGCTTACCGAGGCTCATAGTTCCCTGTTTACTTGGCACCTAGGAGGTACCAAGATGTATTAGGATCTTAAGCAAACCTTTTGGTGGAGCAACATGAAGAGAGAAATTGCAGAGTTCGTTAGCCGGTGTCTCACTTGTTAGCAAGTGAAGGCTCTTAGACAGAAACCCACAGGTTTGTTGCAGCCATTGATTGTGCCTCAGTGGAAGTGGGAGGAGATCTCCATGGACTACATTTCTGGGTTGTCGAGGACACCGAGAGGGTTTACTCAAATCTGGGTCGTAGTTGGCCGTTTGGCCAAGTGTGCGCACTTTATTCTCGGTAGAATCACTTATACCATGGAACAGTGGGCACAGTTGTTCTTGGAGCATATCGTTCGGTGCCATGGGGTGCCAGGTAAGATTGTGTCTGATCAGGATTCTCAGATTACATCTCGATTCTAGAGGGCACTTCAAAAAGGTTTGGGCACTGAGTGCAGTTTCATTACCGCGTTTCATCTGCAAACAGATGACCAGACAGAGAGGGTGAACCAGATTTAGAGGATATGTTGCAAGCCTTTGTGTTAGATTTTCTAGGTAGTTGGGACCAATATCTGTACTTGATGGAGTTTGTTTACAATAACAGTTATCAGGCGACGATTCAGATGGCTCCGTTTGAGGTTTGGTAAGCATGGAAAGTTGAGTCCCAGGTTTGTAGGCCCCTTTGAGATCTTTGAACAGATTAGTTCAGTTGCTTATCGTTTGGTTCTGCCCCCGTCCTTGGCAGCAGTGCGTAATGTTTTTCACATGTCGATGTTACGACAGTATATGGCAGATCCGTCACACATCGTTGATTTTAATCCGTTAGAGTTGAATAAGGATTTGAGCTTCGAGGAGAAGTTTGTGCCTATTCTAGCCCAGGAGCGCAAGACTTTGCGTAGCAAAGAGATCGGTTTGGTTAAGGTACAGTGGAAATGTCAGAAAGCGGAGGAAGAAACTTGGGAGTTAGAGGATGAGATGAGGACTCTTTACCAGAGTTGTTCCAGTCTTAAGGACTTTTGAGGACGAAATTCATAAAATGAGAGAGTATTGTAACGGCCCAGGTTTTCATCCCGGTTCTCCAGGTATGTTTCTTAGTTGTTTCGGTTGTTCTGTTGGGCCGTTAGGGCAATTTTGGCCTTCAGGGGTATTTTCGTCATTTTACCCCTAGGGTTAGTTGGGTAATTTATTGGACTTCAGGGCTGTTTCTACGTTTTATGCAATTATAGGCTATTTCTGTGATTTCAGGCTTCTAAAGCTGTTTTTGCACTTCCAAGTTGCTTAAGGGTTAGTTTTTCAATTAAATGTGGGAAGCTTATTTTGATTAAAATGGGATTAAACAAAAAAAAGAAAGAAAAGGAATTGTATTCTCCCATCGATTGTATTACAAAGAGTAAAGCCAGAGCTTTCATCGATCCCTTCTTCCTCCCCTTCGATTTCCTCTTTCCCTTCTTCTACTTGTCGCCGTCGACCACCTCCGAGCAGCCAAACCCTTGCCGATCGCAGCCCTAATTGCCAGCCTCACCGATCCCCATCGCCGCTCCGTACACGCACCACCCACGCCGTCGCTGCCGAGCCCTAGCCGTGCTGCACCGAGACCACACCATCACGCACGGCCCCTTACCGATCTGCTTTACTGCTGCCTGCTCGCAACGCCTTCGCTGAGCAGCCCACGCCCAGCCGTGCCTCGCTATCCCGCACGCAGCCTAGCCCTACCGCACGCACCACGCAAAGACCACAGCAGTGTCACCCCGAGCGCAGACCCAGCCACTCTGCCTATCGGCGTCGTGTAGTGTCATCGCTGGCATCAACCACATCATCGCCTGAGAACAGCCTCGCGCGCGCAGTCCTTCGTCTGTGCAGCCCGCTTCGCCCAGCCTCGCATCCGTGCAACCGTGCCCTCCGCATCATGCTTCTTCGCCAGGCAGAGTTTTGCCCCAACGAACCTCCGAGGCAGCAGCAGCACTTTCACTAGTTCCTGTCCTATTCTCGGTTTGGGTAACCTCCATTTCTCTTTCATTCCTTGATTGAATTTTATGTTTACATGTGTATTGATTATCTTAATGTTACTGTTAGATGTGTTGTACATTGTTGGTAATCTGCAGCTCAAGGATCGTTGTTATTTAACTGTTCTGTTTATTCAGGTAAAGACTTCTTGTCGTGGTTATGTGGACCCTGCGCTAGTCATTGATGGTGTTCTGGTTGTGTGTTACTGTTTTCACAAGCATGTTAGTGGATAGGTTCTGTTTGGTTGCTTGCACTGTTTATTGAATATGCTAGTGGATAAGTTGTCTGTTTACTGCTTTCCCGTTTAATGAACATATTAATGGATAGGTTTCGCTTGTTTATTGCATGTTCGATGTACATGTTAGTGGATAGGCTCTTACAGGTTATCTGTTGTATGGACTTGTTAGTGAATAGGCTTTTGCAGGTTTATTGATGCATATGTGCTAGTGGATAGGATTGTATGACTTGTCTGATAGGACCTAGCATGTATAATGTTGTACCCTGGATTGCACCTTTCTGTTCACCGTGATTGCTATGTTTATTGACTGTTGGCATTCTGTATGTTATTGTGCAATGTTTTGATGCTGAACTCTGTTAGCTCTAGGGTGCTTTCTCTTAGCTAGATCCTGTTAGGTTGTCATCATCTAGAGGCTAAGAGTGGACCAACGTACGAGTTCCCACCGATCGGGCTGTGAAGACAGATTTCTTACCCCCGACAGCTGGGTGTGGAGTAGCTACCACTCCGGCATAAGCCTAGTTTGTGGCCTGCTAGAGCGGGATCCTTTCCTTGGTGCAAGCCTGCCTTGGGACAACCTTTAGCTTCAGGTGTTGGTGTGATTCAGGCTGCCACAGTATGGTGTCGAGGGCCTCCCGCCTGCTGTGGATCAGTGCTCACCTTTCTGAGTCATAGGCATGCGCACCTGGACCGACATAGTTTGTGTAGGCGTACATTTATCCAGTTTGTAGGAGCATGCGATGTGCTCGTATGTGCATTAGATGTCGGGAGGAGAGCTCCATCGGGCTAGTGTATCAGTACATGTTTCCGTTCAGTTTAGAGCCCAACACTTGGGTACTCTCTCGAGTGTCTAGGATCAGCATAGTGAGCTAATCACCTTAGCCAAGAGTTAGAGACCCTCGAGATTTTGGAGGTTATATTGATAACTCATTTGGAGATCCCCAGTGGATCCTTAGCCGAGAGTTAGAGACTCTCGAGGTTTGAGCATGTTGTGATTTAGCTTATGTGAGACTGCCTTATGTTGTTTGGCTTGCTTGTATGCTAGGATGCTAGATGATGTGACTTGCGTACTGTACTCCGGCTCGGAATTCTTACTGAGTGTCTTTATACTCACCCTTATTTTTGTGTTTTTTCCACCAAGTAACTTGGGACAGCACCGGGATGGTTAGAGGAGGAGCTGATGGATCATGGGAGTCTGCTGTCCAGTCTTAGCATTTTTATTATCTTTATTCAGCATGTAGACAAGAACAGAGTTCCATTTTCTTTTACAATTATGTTTGAATATGTTTTAATAATCTCTAGCTAGAGGCTCAACTTCCTTTTAAATTTTATGAAATGATTTGATGAACTGTCTCTGAATGGACAAAACAGACATTTGTTTTATTGGTTTTTGTTTTAAAGTTTTTACTTGAATGTATTTGAACCATACATGTTGAGTAAGAACTGGGTTTAGGACTGTTTTAGAGTCGGGTTCTTACACGCCTACAGAGGGATTAAAGTATAAAGTTTGTGTAGTTGCAAAAGGGTTCACTCAGAGGGAGGGTATTGACTATAATGAGATATTCTCACTAGTAGTCAGGCACACTTCTATCAGGGCGCTACTAGCTATGGTGGCACATTAGGATTTAGAACTTGAGCAACTAGATGTGAAGACATCATTTCTGCATGGAAAGTTCGATGAAGAGATTTATATGACCCAACCAGAGGGATTTCAGTGTCCTATAAAAGAAGACTATGTATGTATGCTGAAGAAGTCCTTGTATGGACTAAAGCAATCTTCAAGGCAGTGGTACAAAAAGTTTGAAAACTTTATGATTGAGCTCGGCTACAACAGAAGTCCGTATGATTGTTGTTTGTATCATGAAAAGTGCAAAGATGGTTCATCATCTATCTTGTTCTATATATAGATAACATGCTCATAGCTGCTAAGTTGAAATCTGATATTCAAGAGGTTGAAAGATCTGCTGAGTGCTGAGTTTGAGATGAAAGATATTGATGCTTCTCAGAAAATCTTGGGTATGGAGATTTATAGGGATCGAGAAAAGAAGAAACTCTTCTTGTCACAGAAGGGTTACATTATGAAGATTTTGATCAGATTTGGCATGTCAACCGCGAAGCCTATAGATACCCTAAGTGCTATAGATATTCGATTATCCTCAGAATTTGCACCGCAGTCTGAAGCTGAGAAGGAATACATGTCGCGAGTTCCTTATGCTAGTGCAGTTGGTAGTTTAATGTGTGCTATGGTTTGCACTAGACCTGACCTCACGCATGCTGTCAGTGTTATCAGTCGGTATATGGGCCAACCTGGGAAAGAACACTGGCAAGCTGTGAAAAAGATTTTCCGCTGCCTTAGAGGTACATCTGATGTTAGTCTTGTTTATAGCAACGAGACATAATGCTCAGTAACTGGTTATTCTGACTCAGACTATGCTGGAGATGCTGACAATAGAAGATCGATGACTGGTTATGTTTTCACTTTGGGAGGTTCTGTTGTTAGCTGAAAGCCTATTTTGCAGCCTACAGTGACTTTGTCTACAACTGAGGCAGAGTATATGGCATTGACAGAAGCTACTAAAGAGGGAATCTGGTTGAAAGGACTAGTCGGTGATCTTGGTCTATATCATGATCACGTAGTAGTGTACTGTGATAGTTTGAGTGCTATATGCTTTGTGCAGGATCAGGTTCATCATAAAAGAACTAAGCACATAGATGTGCGATATCATTTTCTGCAAAATGAGAAAATGATAAAGGTTTTGAAAGTGAGCATTGCTGATAATCCTGCCGATATGTTCACCAAAACAGTGCCGCATGGCAAGTACCAGCATTGCTTAGACTTGCTAAATGTTTATAGTTGCTGAGGTCCCTAAGGGACCATCTGAGGCAGAGAGAAGCATCTGAGTTTGTTGTGCATCTGGTATACATCTATTTTTTGGTATTCATCTGAATCGTTATACTTCTGAATCTAGAATACATCTGAGTCTTGTATACATTTGGCATACATCTGGTATACTACTAGTACAATCTGTTGCATCTGAATGAGAGTTCAAGGTAAGGTGGAGATTTTTTGCATTATGCCTTGAACGTGCTAATGCCCTGCGATTAGTAGTCGGGGGGGGGGGTCTCCCCATTGCGAAAATGCATTTTTGCATTCTGTTGCGAGAACGTATGTCAATGCACAAGCGTATTCCGCGTTACATGTCTGCATCCACTAACAGCACTCGATAGAGCATTCTGTTTCTGCAGCACGCGTCTACGTCTGCATTACATTCTACGTTTATGCATTCTGTAATAGGGTTTAATGAGAGTCCATATATAAACTCGAATTAAACCCTAGCTGTATTATGACGTTCATTCTGTAACTCTGTAATTCCTTCTCCTTAATAAAACTCCGCCCCCTCTCTACCCGTGGACTAACTAACATCATGCTAGTGAACGACGTAAATTTCTGTGTGTTTCTTCTTCTCTCACGTTTACTTTATCTTCGTTTTACGATTGTTGATTTTCATTTTCATAACACTCTATTTCATTCACCACTAAAACTTCGACTTACTCATATCTTCGTTTTACGATTCTTGATTTTCATTTTCATAACACTTTATTTCATTCAGGATTTTTCTTAAGATTTATTCTGAAAGGAGTGGTCGAATTGAGAACTATTTTGAGTAGGTTTCTTGCATGTGTTTCCACTATTATGGGGATGGTTCTTATTGTCTTTAATCTTTAAAAAAATAGCATAAGATTTCCTCTTTATTTTTTATATGAGTTAGCTCTTTGGATTTCAACCCATTAAAAATGATATCAATTGTCAAGGGAGGAGGAGACAAATACCAATTCTCAGGATCGAACCTGTGACGCTGGTGTTGAACTGTTTTACAACCAAACAATGAAACCATTGCGCCACTGATCCATATGTTGTTATTGAGGTATCGTAGAATTTTTATCGTTTTATTTTGTGTTCTTGCTCTAGATATTAGTCAATTTAGTTTCTAGTTGTTATCTTATGTTAGGCCATTTGGCTTTTCTTTTGTATATTAGGCCTCATTAATAAATTATCACTTTCTGAAATCCATCATGGTATCAAGAGTTGTTGACTAAACGTCATTTTCTTTTTTTTTTTCTTTTTTTTCCTCTCTTTCATTTCATCTCAGTATCGTTCTCTTGTGCGCATTTTTGCAAGGGCTTCTTCCCCTCTCTGTTCTCCACCTCTTCTTCTCAACAATGGCTCTTTCTTATCCAAATTCCATCTATCTTTTGACCAATATCTTGAAAGAGCACAAACTATTTGGCTATATTGACGAAACCATAGCTACTCCTGTGAACAAATTGGGAAAAGATGATGAATCCGCTGCAAAAAATTCTGATTATACTAAGTGGTATGAGAAAGATCAAACTATTATGACACTAATTCACGCAACCCTATCCCAAACTGCTCTATTTTCTCATCTACATCAAGAACCAATATTATCGATCTCAAATCACAACTTCAAGGAATTTCAAAGAAATCAACAGAATCCATAGATGAATACGTTCAGCGAATTCAAGGTATTATTCACAAATTGGCTTTCCAATCTATTACAATCGATACAGAAGACTTAGTCATTTACACTATCACTGGATTGCCATCTTCATAAAGCTTCTTTAAAACCTCGATTCGCACACAACAAACAACACCAACCTTTGATGAACTTCATGCTCTATTAAAGAGTGAAGAGAAAGCGTCAAAATCTGAAATCAAGAAAGACAGTTTCGTCTCTGTGCCAAATCATGTAATGACTGCAAATACAAAAAATAATGGTCGAGGATTCTGGAAAAATAATAACCGAGGGTGTGGACATGGTTATGGTGGAAGAGGACGGGGAGCTATCAACAATAGTTCATCTTTTATGAGTGCCTCTACAAAAAATCAGAATATGTCGATGACAGAGCCAAATTACAATTCAAATCAAGTATACTGTCAAATTTGTCGTCGCTTTGGATACAACGCTCTCTACTGTTATTTGTTAGGATGCAAACAAAATATCCCACATTAGTTAGAAGAGGGGAAGATCGTGGGTATATAAGTGATGAAAACCATCTCAATTGATATGATGTCTTTTGGGAAAAGCCCAAAAACAAAGCCCTAAACATGAGATGTGTATCATGTCTACTCCCAAAGTGGACAATATCATATCTATGTGGAGATTCAAGTAGAGTTGTCATCCTTATCAGATTGTGATTATCTTCAAATATTTGATAGAGATTTATAAACCTTTATAAACCCTAAACATGAGATGTGTATCATATTACTTTGTTCATTATTGAACCATCATTGGCGATGAGGTCAATCGTTACTGAACTAAGAATTCATTTATTCAATGAGGATGTTTTTCCATTAAAAAATCTAAACTGCAAATCTCCATCTCCATCTTCAGCTCTAAGTGTATTAACTACCCCTTTCATAGATGTATCCAATTTCCCTACCACGGCAATACCACCAACTCCTACTCAAAGTGCACCTTTTCTTCAAGATCATGATGAAATCCCACCCATTGCTTACAATCAGCCTTCTCATTCTAAACTTCCACACATTCATAATTCTGAACTTTCACACATTCATAACTCTCCTACGGAGCCATCTAACAATGCACCTGTTACTCAATCTCAACCCCCTACTCCCTCATCTACTACCTCTAACACTCATCCTATGCAAAATAGGACAAAGTCCAAAATCTCTAAACGAAAAGTTTTTGTTGCCTCCACTACTCCTTTCAATCCAGAACCTACTTTCTTTACTCAAGCTTCTAAGTTAGTTCCTTGGTAAGAAGCAATGATGGATGAGTTCCTAGCCCTAACCAAACAAGCCTCTTGGGATCTTGTCCCTCTCTCTCGAAACAAGAAAGAAATTGGCTGTAAATGGATATATAAACTAAAATGCCACCCTGATGGTAGCATTGCTAGATATAAGGCTCGACTCGTAGCCAAAGGATATCACGAAGAAGATCGTATAGACTACTTTGAAACCTTAACCCCCTTTGTTAAGAAACCTACAATTAGGATTATACTTACAATAGCTGCAACCTTTGGTTGGTCCGTTAGACAATTAGATGCTAACAATACTTTCTTGCATGGTGAGTTAGATAAAGATGTTTTTATGATCCAACCTCAAGGGTTTGTTAATAAAGAACATCCAAATCTTGTTTGTAAACTAAAAAAGTCTCTATATGGGCTCAAACAAGCTCCAAGTGCCTTGCTTTCTTACTTCACTAATAATCTCCAAACCTACAACTTTGTTCCCTCTCTATCGGATCCCTCTTTGTTTATCAGGAATGTTGGAAAATCAGTAACATATCTTCTTCTTTATGTAGATGATATAGTTTTAACTGGAAATGATATGCCTTTTATTGAAAACTTAATCATCGGCCTTAAGAATAATTTTGAAATGACGAACCTAGGTCACTTGTCATATTTCCTGGGACTTGAAAAGAGGTATTATTGTTAGCCAAAATAAATATATAAATGACATACTTAGCAGGTTTGGTATGCTAAATTGCAAACCTTGTGCCACACCAATGTCTTCTGAATCACTTACATCAGCTTTTGAAAACTGCTCATCTGAGGATGCCACCTCTTATCAACAAATGGTGGGTGTCCTCCACTATCTTACCTTCACTCGTCCGGATATTGCATATGTTGTGGGTAAGGTATCTCAATTTATGAATTCTCCCTCTATTCTTCATCTAACTACTATTAAGAGAATTTTTAGGTATTTTCAAGGATCACAATAAAAAAACTTTGCTCTTCAAATATAGCAATTTAAGCATTCATGGCTATAGCGACTCAGATTGGGCTGGTGATCCAAATGCTAGAAGATCGACTACAGGATTCATTATCTTTTTAGGATCAAATGGAGTGTCATGGATATCCAAAAGGCAAGCTACCGTATCTCGGAGCCCTACCGAGGCTGAGTATAGAACCTTAGCTGCTGCAACTGCCGAAATATCATGGATTTGCCATCTTTTTAAAGAACTGCACATTGTTATCTCTAATGCACCGAATATGTTCTACGACAACCAATCTGCAGTTCAGTTGGCCCAAAATCTTGTGTTCCATGGTCGAACAAAGCATGTCAAGCTGGATTTCCATTTTGTCCTGGAGAAAGTTTCATCTCGAGATCTTAATCTTCATTTTGTTTCCTCAGAACAACAGCTTGCTGACTTTCTAACAAAACCATTGTCAAACAACAGACTCCTCTTTCTTCTTTCCAAACTATTCCCTTCGCTTCCTACTAGTTAAGTTTGTAAATTACATTTGGTAAATTGTATTTCTTTCTTTGGCTATTAGTCAATTTAGTTTCTAGCTGTTAGCTTCTATTGGGCCGTTTGGCTTTTCTTTTGTATATATACTTTATTGGACCTCATTAATAAATAATCAATTTCTGAAATTCATTACGAAATAACTATGGAATATATACCACACATGTTAGGATCTCACAATTATCTCACATTGGAAAAGTGGAGAGTCCTACAAACATTAATAAGAGATATGAGTTATTCCTCTCATTGACAATTGGTTTTGAGGTGGAACCCTATATTATCTAATATGGTATCCATAAAGCCAAAACGAGTATCGGCCCAATAAAAATGAAATTGAGATCCGATTCAAAATTGGTGAGCCCAAAAAGACACTATCTTAAAGAGACATGAGACATGTTAGGATTTCACAATTATTGTCCCACATTGAAAAAGTGGGGAGTCCTAATGTTTGAATACATACCTTACCAATAGTTGATTTTTTATATATATATATATATATAAAAAAAAGGTAGTTTTCTGCCCAACTATTGCCACCTTTTACCATATCCACTTGGAAAAATATAGATTTATCCATCTACAAACTGATATTCTATTTAAAAGTTAGCTTCATCGGTGGCGTGTCTAGGTTTCTAAGTATGTTAATAAAAAGTATTGGATGCCACGCATAATTTTACTAAGTTCAAAAGCCTTTTGTTTGTCTTCAATCTCGTTAATTAATGTTCATTCATATGATTTTTTGAAACCATGATGTACTATTATACTCGTTACTTTCAACAATATATTTGTCTCCTGGCTCACTTATTACATATTCATACTCAAAACCCACCATCGGACACAAAACCCCCCATTGGATATAGGGATGCAAAACTCTGATTTCCCGATTTCCAAAAATAAAAAATCCACCACTTTGATATGTGGAAAACCTAAGTTTGTTTGCTCTTTGATTCTTGCTACTTTCACCTTTTAAGAGGAATTGTGTTGGAGACTTTATGATTTAATGTCTAGGTTGTCTTGTTAATGACAATCTTAAAAGAGTTTAAATTAACGATTAGGGAAAGAGTGTTTGTTTCCTTTCATATGTTTGTAAATAATGGAATTAAAAAAAAATTAAAATTAAAAAAAAAACTTTAAAAATGTTTAAAAAATTCTTAATAAATAAAAATTAGGTTTAATTATAAAAATATTGCTTAACTATGATGATAGTTTCAATTATACTCAAAACTATGAAAACTTTCAAAACAACTTTTGAAGGGGTTTTCGATTAAATTTATAGACGAAAATAATGTATTTGTATATGTATGTTATGTACATACTTGAATGTATTTTTTCGACTCGTGCTTAATTATTATGTAAGAGTAGTATGTACATTATGAACTATATTAATTGTTATTTGAATGTACGTCGTTAGACACTTAATAAACATACTTATATACCATTTTCAATTTTTCTGAGTATGTATGAAGATTAACGAAGGTAGTACCTTTCCAAACTCTTATAATGTAAATTATTTATATTTAGGTAAATGTACATTTTTAGTCCCTAGGTTTTATGTGAAGTTTCAGTTTAGTCCATATGTTTAAAAAATGAACACTTTCATCTCTGACATGTCAATAATACTCCAATTTAATGAGTTTGGTAGTCTACCCAAAGATGGTGAGGTTTTGAATATTTGAAGTGAGATTCTTCTTGATGATGTAGGTTTCAAGTGCTTCTCCTTTTCCTGATTTTGAATTCCCCATTTTGGTAGAAATTCACAAAAATTGAGAACCAAATTACTTTAAATATGTTTTTTATTTTGGAAAATTTACGAAAACGAGTCAAATTTAAAAAATAATTATAAATACATTTATTTTTATAAAAAAAATTAACAAATGTAGTTAGAGGTATTAATAACCTACTTTTTATTTTTTATTTTTTATAATACTAGTGTTATTGAGTATTTGTAATATTAAAAATTATAAATCATTAAAGATACTTTTGAATTTGCACATTTGTAATTATTTGGTGAGAAAATTTCATCCAATATAATTTTCCTTTTAATTTTAGAACCTCATATTAAAACCAAATCAATTAACTCATACAAATGATAAGAGTCTCTTAAATTTTAATTAAATAATTAGTTGCTTTCAAAACTTTTGTTTTAGGCATAAATTTAAAGTCTTGAAAATTATAGCTATTTTTAAAAAAATTTGTTTACTAGCTATTTTCTTAATTAACCCAAAGCTTACGGACATAAGTTGTGGTCCAACAAAGTTCACAAGTCCATCTAAAAAAAAAACAAAAATCACAAATCCCAAATCCCAAAAGATAGGCCCAAAATTGAACTAAGCCCAATTGATGGAACCAAATTAGGCACAACAAAAGTTTAGAAATCACAGCCCTCCCTTAAAATGGAAAGTCTATTTTTCTGAAAAAAGAAAAACTCCTAAAAATAAAACACGCCCAGTGGGATTCGAACCCACAATCGCCTGATTAGAAGTCAGACGCCTTATCCATTAGGCCATGGGCGCTTTTTGTTTTTTGTATGTAAGCTTTGTTTATATCTTTATTTAATCTTTAGTTTTGTCTTCCACTTTTAAGAAAGATAATAACTTGTGTTTATTTACTAAATAATAAATAATCCGTTTATACCTATAAAATATCTCTTAACCTTTTTTTTTTTTTTACATTGTTAATATTTCATTACATTAATACTCATGAAATATATCACATTTATCAAACTTTGTTTATAGGTTGCTCATATTTGCTTATGAATAATTTGAATCACGTGTATCAAAAAAAAAAAATCAATTGACATGTCCTACAAATCCATTTATGTTCGCAATAAATTAACTTATCTTGTTTCCATTTTTTTTTTTTTTTTTTTACTATAAATTTTAACAAACAAATTCAAATAAAAGGGTCTCATTGAGTATTTTAAACTATTAAAGAACAAATTGAGAGTTTCCGAATATAATTATTTATTTTGCTTTAAATTATTTATAATTCTTTTAGTAAATATAAAACAGATAAGAGAAGATGTTTTATTTATTTATAATTTTTTTTTTTTTTTTTTTAATATCAGGAGGTTGGATTTAAATTGCATTCGGTTGCTGAGTAGTCGAATTCACCATTTTTGTCTCTTTGCCTATTGAAATTGTTGAAGTGGAAAATGAAATGAATTAACAATAATTGGATTACAATCCCCTACCCATTGCAATATGTTTGCCTATTGAAACAGTTTTTTTTAAACGATGATTAGCAATATGTTTCAATATTGATGGTTGAGATATTCTTCTTTTCTTTTAATTCACGAAAAACTTTATTAAAAAAAAATAATAATAAAGCAATTTTTATTTGAATGGCAGTTTTGTGAAGCTTGCAATTAAATAGAATTTGTTTTAGTATTTTTCTTTTATTATTATTATTATTATTATTTTTTTTTTTCCAAGAGTATTTTTTTTTTTTTCAAATTTTTTTGATTATATATTTGTAAATTGAATTGACTCTTAAGGGACAGTTCACTTTGAGTTAATCCAAGATTCCTATGAAATAGGCATTTGGATTACCATGTTCATTTCGTGGTAATTGAAGAATACTAGACATCTTGACATTTTTGAGTATCCTAGGATTCTCGTATAAAGGGCATCTGACAAGATTTGGATGCCCTTTTGATTGATGGGTTTCAAAGATTCCCACGATGAGGGAATCTTCTATTGACGATTTTGTCTCTTTTAATATATATTTTTATTTATTAAATTTTTTTATTTATCTATTTTAAAATATACATATAAAAATAACTTTATTTAAATTATTATTATATATCTTAATTGAAATTTAAAGTGTTTTTTATTTTACTTTTCCTAAGATAGTTACATTTATAAAAAAATAATAATAATAATAATAAAAATAATAAAAAAAATACAAAGTTGATATTATTTTTTCAAAAATTTATTTATTTTGATTATCTATATCTATCTATATAAATAAAAGTTATTAAAAAGTATAATTAACTCTACAATTAATTTTTAAAAATTTATAATTCATTATATGCATGAAATTAAACTTTAATATAAACTATTGTGTTATATAAATTATTTATAAAAAAAATTATGCAAAATTATATGAATATTGTATGGACTTTCTTAGAATATTAGGTAAATTTAGGTTATGTCAAGTACGATTCGTACAAAAGAAACACAGTTATCTAAATATGATCTAATATTCGTAAAAAATATTTTTACAAAACAAACATAGTCAACGATGCCAGACATCTGTGATTTTGGACATTCGAAGATTCCAGTTATCTTGATTGTCTCAAAGAAAATGGCCCCTTAGAGCTCGTTTGATAACGATCTCGTTCCTCGTTTCTCGTTTCTTAGTTTTTGTTTCTTGTTTCTTGTTTCTACTTTTTTTAGAATAAAAAATAAAAATGTGTTTGATAACTGTTTCTACTTCTTGTTTCTAAAAAAATTAAGAAACGAAAACAAAACTTATTTGATAACAATTTCTTGTTTCTCGTTTCTTATTTTCTTTTCTGATTCTTATTTAACTTTTTTTTTTTTTTTTAGTTTTAACAAGTTAAGACATGTAGTATAAAAATATATAATATGCATAAAAAAAATTACAAAAATTATATGGTTTAATATAAATAGATATTTTATCAAAACAAATACTAATAAATCTCAATGCAAATTAAACAACAAATTTGATATGTTATTTCACTAAGTCATTCATATGAAATGATGTTGACTCAAATATATGATGACTTATTTTAAAAACAGTGTGATTGTAATATTAAAGTAATTGAAGGTATATAAAGAAAAAAAAAGATCGTTTACCGAATAATGTATAACATATATACAAAATTGTTTCTCAAAAAATATATATACTTTTCTCATAATATATATATATATATATATATATTTATATTTATATTTATATGTGTGTGTTAAAATTAAAATAAGAATAAATATAATTTTTAGTGAAAACATTTATGTAGCAATTTTAAAAATTAATACAATATATAAAAAATTTAAAAATTAAAATTTGTTACAAGCATACTGATTAAAAGAAATATTTATAAAAAAAATACCGATTCAATGAAATTAAAAAATATAAATATTAAAGTAAAATAATATATATCACAAAATTAAAAATTAAAAAAAAATGTCCCAAGTAGAATTTGAACCTAGGTCATAATAAAAATGAGAATTTGGTTGGTTTTAACACCATCAAGCCACCCCTTTATTTTGGTTGAAATAATGCGCATTTATATAAATAATTATTAATAATTTAGGTTAAAAAAAAAAAGAAACGAAATTGTGAGAACTTACTTTTGTAGTTTCTCAATTTTCCACCCAAATTAAGAAATGTTTTTTTTTATTCACGGAACAAGAAACGGGAATAGTTACCAAACAAGTCTGTTAGAGAAATAGAAACAAGAATGTTATCAACTTTTTTGCCAGGGTCGGATCCGAGTTCATGAGATCAAATATCCACTAAGCTTATGCCCGCTTGGGTGGGATCCACACCCGCTAGATTTTTAAACATTTTTGAGTTTGGATCGAAATTTAGGAATCGTTATCCACATTAAGCTTTGATACCATATTAGATAATATGAGTTCCACTTCAAAACCAATTGACAATGAGGAAAGAAACTCATATCTCTTATAATGTTAAAGAATCCTCACATTTTCAATGTGTGACAATTGTAACTAGATGAGTATGATCACTTTAAAAAAAAATTAACAAATATAATTATTGGTATTAATGCACATACGAGTACCATTTCCTTAATTTATTATATATAATTTTCTCGAAAACTATAATTGTAGCAATAAGTTAAATCATATGTGTAATTGTGACCTTTTCAAATTACATACCTTACATTTGCATAATAGATCTTTATGAAAATAAATAAATAAAAATTAATTAATTTACAGTTATGTCGATCGATAATTAATTAATTGATATGAAGCATAATTGTACCCAATCGATTAAGTATTAAATTTTAATTTTGATATGAGATTCTAGTTAGATAAAATATGTGAATAATTATTTATTATGAACTTTTAAAGTAGGGTAGAATACTTTCTTGAATATGAGAAATTACAATTATTTAGTGTAGCCTACTATCAATATTATAATCGGATTAAATTAAACCTTTAAATTAAAAGCTTTTGTAATTTTTTTATTTAATAATATTTTATTAAAAATAGCAAAATGCCCTTAATTTAATTCTTTAAACTTTGAGAAATCAATTTTAGTTCTCTTGATAATTTATTTGATTCCACTTGATCTACAAATTAGATCTAGAGAGTGATAAATATTTTGATAGGTTTAAAGAATGTGATCATAGTACTTTTTGAAGTTGACTTCTATACGTAAATTCTTTTCTAAATATCGTCACTGAAGTTTAGCACTATCATACCTCGAGCCAATAAATCCATGGACTCTTTTTTATTAGACATTCTAACTCAAATATGTCTAAATGTGATTAATAATCAATCACCTGCTGCAAAAACGTAAATAATATTGAGCATACCTCTAGCCATTGTTTTAGTAACCGAGATGAAAGTCAATGCCTACTTCGAACTGCCACACAAACATAGCAACGAACAGCACGACATCAGAGTTCTTGGTTCTTCTACACCTTTACTCTTCCTAACTCAAATGGTGTGGTATTTCTTTATGAAAGAGTAGGTGTAGGGACCCAAAAATAATGAAAGAAGAATACAGATGAATTCTGTGAAATTCACTTTATTTCTCTATAATGTATTGTTTGAATAATTTTATGGATTCTCTACCTTTAAGAGAATAAGATAAGAAAATGCTGAAAACGTGGAAAGTTACCAAAGAAATGGGGTGTGAGTGGTTTCCTTTAATCATGAATCACTAATAAATATTATAATTAAATACCAATTAATTATAATTCCAAAATTGTTCTCCATTTGTCATGGTGTAGCTCTAATGGGTCTGTCATTAACTTTATTGTTTTATACCACAAAGAATTGATTGTATATTTACTTTTCATAAGACAGAAGCACTTGTGCCATCGTATTTCTCTATGTCGTATCATGCTACTGTCATTTTTGAATCGCAATGATAAAAAATTTACTTTAATCCATTTTTTTGATTCGTTCCGCCTCTACAATGATATACCAATTTATAAGAGACATTTTCACATTGATATGAAATTAAGTTTGAGCATAAATTCTTATGAATTGTTTTTCACCCAAAAGGTCTCTCATACAATTGGAGATTATTGCCACACTTTTAAATCCATGAATTTCCCTTTATCTAGCTGATATAGGGCAATGGTTGAATTCCCAACATTTTCCCCTTGAAAAAAGTACCAATGAGTCTCATAGTCAATTGTTTGAATTATAATTGAACATTTTTTTAATGAGTACTTCCGATTTTTAAAGTTTAGCCATGAATTTTTCTTATGACTAACTATGACATATGTCGTTTGAGGCTTACAACTTCTTATTTGGATATACTCGAAGATTTTTAATTATCAAGACTAATTTATAGACATGACTCTGATACCTGTTGAGATACAAACAAAGTTGTCCAATATTGGTTAGACAAGAGAAAAATCATAGGTATATAAATAACGAAAACCATCTTGATTAATATGAGGCTTTTTTAGTGAAATAAAAAACAAAGACATGTGGGTATATACAAAAATGGACAATATTATACCAATGTAAAGATTTGGGTAGGATTTTCATCCTTATCAATTAGTATCACAATCGTACCCCTAACTTAGTCATGTCAATAAATTGCACCGATGTAGGATACAGACGCTTGCTTTACCAGACTAGTGGTGTACTCTCAAGAGAAGAGGAGTTTGGTCTGGATATGAACTATGACAACCATCTTTATTAGTATGTAGTCTTTTGGATGAAAAAAAATAAAGTCGTGAAGGTATATGCTCATTAGACGACATCATACCAATGTGGAGATTCAGGTAGGGTTTCATTCTTATCGATACCAATTTGTTTGGGTGTTTTTCTTTTTTTACTTGCCACGAGATTAAAATGCAATTTATAATGAATTTGAGTTATTCCATCTCATTACCAATTGATTTTGGAATGAAATTTTATATTATATAATAAAAGAAACTCATAAAAAAATAACAGTTTTCGATAAGTGACTAGCATACTTTGAACACATAACCTTTGAACACTAATGATTTACAATAAATTTAAATTTTGTCTACATTTATAATTATTTTGTGAGAATAACAAATTTAATATAATTCTCCTTCTCCCCTCAAACAAACCCTTTGTATCTTCGTCACCTCAAATTTTCACCCATCTCCATCAGGTATCGTTGATGACCTAGGGTTTATAACTTTTCATCTTAAAAATTAAGTGTTTTGTGCAAACCAACACTTTTTTTCTCTCTTTTATTTCTTAAAAATTTTCATCTCAAATATATATCGTAAAGAGGAGGGTTCTCGACAAACTAACTACAGATTTAGAATCTCAGTACCAAGATGAATCCAATAAGTGGTGACTTGCCTAGTTTCCGACAAGACGCTATTGTCTTATTTTGCGTGTCATATTTGTATTTTGCTTAGAATGGTTAATCACTCGAGTCGTCGGTCAGGTAAGGAAAATTAACTCTCTTATATGTGGTTTGTGGCAAAAATCGTGGTTAATCTTTGCTAAATATTTTTATTAGAATATCATACGTGGTTATTAAATTGATGTGTAACATAATTATTTAAATGTTGTATGTGGTTGTTGCTTTAATTATTTTACTTTACTTGAATACGTTTATAGGAAGTTATGAGATTGTGGATTAGTTAATGATTTGGAATTAAGATTATGGAGTTGTAAGGATTGAGTTAAGAATAAGTTAATTGAATGCAAGAATTCTCACAGATGGTTTATAGTTACTAAAAATTATTTTTACTTGAAGAAGCTAAGCTCATTCAAGAATCAAAGAGGTTTGGATACGATTAAACAAAATTAAGCAGTTGAAGTATGAGCTTGTGATTATGAAGTGCAAACTAAGATTGAAGTGTAAAAGTCAAGATTTGGGTGTTTGTTATTATAGATATTAATACATAGTTATTGGTTGGAATTAGTTAAGTTTACCAAAGATCAAGGGTACGGTCAAGTCTCTTTTATTCCGCATTAGTTATATAATCATGTAAAATTCCATATTTTCTGCATTCTTGATAATAAAAATGTTTGTAAATGTTTTAGGAGAATTTTGTCCAAACTATTTATTATTTTTTTTAGTAAAATTAGTTATTTTTACATAAAACTTGGTCTCATTAGTTATAACTGAGTTGAGAAAATTTTGCATGCATGATAATTACCCTTAATTTTCTAGTTGGAAATTTGAAGTCGTTACACTATTAGTACGAATCGATGACTATTTTGGTTCTAATCGTAATACAAACATTATTTTAGAGTAAATATGTGTAAAACACACACACACATATATATATGGATAAAAAAGATATACGTGATAAAAAAAAATAATAAAGATATACGTAATATTATTACATGTATGATAAATCAAATTGATGAAGCATTACATTTATCGACTTCATGCCAATATAGAATAAAGCAACATTAAGTCTACAACCAATCTTTCTAAAAAAAAAAGTATACAACCACTCATTTAAAACTTTGGTTTTCAAAAAAAAATATATATATATGAAACTTTAATATGACACTAATAATACTAAAATAGTATCAAACATTAATACCACAAAAATACTACACGAATATGTAGTTACTGATTTATCTAAACAACCTATTACATGGTATTGCAAAATTAATATGAAATAGATACTAATCGATTACTTAGTTACTAATTAATGAACGCAGCATACAAAAAGTCAACCAACGATATGTAGCAGTTATATGTTACAAATAACTATATTAAAATTAAATAATACAAACGAATTCTTAAAATAAATAAATACAATTAAGGTCCAGTACTTTTAACATATTATACTAATACAAACATAGGTCATGTTTGGTTTGTTCGTTAGAATCCAGTTTTCCCGGAATTTGTTTCCCTCAAAATCCAATATCAAATAGAATTCTTTGAAATCATGCATTAGGGTATTTGGTTTGTTGGATTCATGCACGAGAATAAAATATTATATTTGGTTTGCTATATTATTTTTCCGAAATTGAATCCTAATAAATTATTATAAATAATAATAAAACTTTTATGAAATTCTTTTGTTTATTATTATTATTATTGTTATTATATAATTAATAAATGATATTAATATAGCTACACCTACCTAGTAATATTGATAATAATAGTAATAATAATAATAATAAATATTATTTTTTAAGTTTATAATAATAATAATAAATATTATTTTTTAAGTTTTTAATTATGATTATAAAATAATTATTATTTATTAGATAATAACAAGTTACATTTGAATTAACATAGTTGCAAACAAATTCGTTAAGATAGTTGAAAATAAATATTACATAGAAAAAACATAATTAAATAACTAATTAGAAATACAAGTGATAAAGCTCCATAATTATTTGTTTTTTTTTTTTTTATGTTTTCATTTAAGTTTGCCTCCTATTTTTTATTTTTAGAAATCTTTAATGCTATTTAAAAAAATGTTTTATTACAATAAAAATAAACAAGTTATAAGAAAAGATATTAACAAATAGAAGCATAAATTGAACAAGAACAAAGAATTGAGATTAAAAAAAAAAAAAAGAACACATACTTACTTGAGAGGTAAAATTATTGATGTTAAAATGAATAAAAATCCATTTGTGGTGAAATTACATATAAAGAAAGTTGAGAAAGAAATAGTAATGACAAAAATGAAAAGACATGATAAAAATTTATTGTATTTTGAAACTCACACCAAACCAAGTGAAATGTTGGAATGATATTGAAAAATAGATAGTTTTGGAATCAATTTCAATAAATCAAACATTAGTTTAGATTTGGATTTCAAGCCAACTCAAATCTAACCGTTGAATCAAACATGGTCATAGTGTGATGAGAAAGGCGATCAATTGAAATGGATATGTACGGAGAACAGTACTCAATGGTTGCTTAATTCAAACACAAATTGTTCAGCGGTTACTATAATAAGCTCGAAAAAAAAAAAAATCTAGTGAACGTAGAGATGAACAAGAATTATATGGACAGAATCAAACTGCAATGACGGCTGGAAGGAAATATGAATTTAATATAATATCACAATGTCTGTGTGTAGTTGAAATGGATTGACAATGATAATTATCTGCGCCATGGACTAATTTGATCATAATTTAATTTTTATATATATATATATATATATATATATATATATGTCTAT